>APFE031264482.1:0-11409 GCA_000404065.3 Pinus taeda | reverse complement strand
TTGAAGACCAAATTGACTAATCCCTAGACCTAATGACTGAAAATGACTCTTGTCCATTAAAAGATCGAACATTAACTGTCATGGACTTTAATGAACATTGACAAAAGACCTAAGCCAACAGGTGCCAGACATGAGGGGAAATGACTAGCATGACCTTTTCTGTCAGATTATGGCATGCCCCTAGTAGAATGCAGCTGAGTGAATGGAGCAGGACTCCTAAAAATGAAATGCATAAAGAGTTTTGATCTCTGACGAAGGACTGACAAGACCGACTCTAACACCTCCGAAGGGCCACATTAACATTTCTAGGGTGAGCATTGAGAGCCATGGGCCTCCACCATAGCAAAACATACTTCATGGATCCCCAGCACCACTCATTGATTTCTCATGCTCCACCTTTTGGATGAGGATGATGCTCCTAGTTCACCATGCCCACCCGGCTCCACAATTCCATCATACACTTGGCAGATGATCTGGGGTCCAAATGAGCACCACAAAGGGCTTATGACATCGTCCTGGCCCTTATAGATGGTTTACAGGCATTTTCAATCCACTTGGAGAGTGTTGTAGATGTTGCAACACCCCCCAAAATTTTGGCTTGCACCCAAATTTGGAGCCTTCCTTGTTCTTTTCATTTATTTTTCCAAACACTTAAGCTCATTCCATGAGCTTTCTTGAAGTTCTTTGGCCCCTTTTTCTTATTGGATTAATTCTCTTCTTTTGGCATGTTTGACTATTGAATAATATTTATGTGTCTTTTTTGGTGGTTTGGAAGGTCTGTCTTTATGTATATGAGTTGTCCCAACCATGTAAACATTTGTCGCACTCATACACAAGGTCTTGAGCGTTGTCGCACAAGTGGCATCACGGTCATGCCAAAGTCTATCGTAAGTGTTTCACTTGTCGTATCTTGTCATGAGGCAATCACACAAAGAGGAATGTTTTTATTGTATGTTCTGATGTTTTATGTTTTCATGTCATTAAATTGTGCTAAGTGTGTGCTCACAATTCAATTTCATCACGGGTCTATCTATCTTCCCGCACTTAGCCATTTGAGAAAATCTTCCCAACCGGGCAATGTAGCTTCACTGGGCCCTAACTAAGTTGCGCGGTCCATAGTCTCATCCCTCTTGGATGTGACATTACTACCTGGAACTATGCAGTGCGCAGTAACTATCCTCCAAGGCTGTTGTTATGTGCAATTCGAGAGTCCAGCAGCCTCCCTTGACCTCTAGAATTGTAAAGTTGTGCCTCCCATTCTGCCTTGAACTACGCACTTCGCACCTTCAACCCTCAATCTTTTCCCTTTCCTATTGGAAAGTCGCAATGCGTAGAGAGCCCAACATCCATTTGCATCCAAAACTGTGTAGATGCTTCGTCTAATTCTATTCCCTCAGCCAGAGCTCACTATCTTCAAAAACTGTCGAGATCTTCCCTTCAGGCCACTTTGCTACCCAGTACCCCTTGCCTCTTGAAACTACGTAGTCTGACCTCCCAGGGCTCCATCTCGCAGCAGCTACTGCCTGCTTGAATAATGCAATTTTATCCCTCAGTGGGCACTGTGCAATTTTTCTCCTCAGTGAGGACTGTGCAGAAGAATTCCTCAGTCAAGCTTGAGTTGTGCATTGCACAATCTCAGTGATCAAGCTCTCTCCCTGTCTACTGGAACCATGCAATGTGAAATCACTACTCCCTTTCTCCCAGTTTGTCACCTATTCCCATCTCAGTTCATGCATAATAAAAATGCATCATCTTAGACTAGGGATTTTTCGGACTGATGTCATCCCATCATGAGTGAAGTGCAGGAACAGATACACTATCAAGTCATGGCGAGATGATGAAGGAGGAGGAGGGAAGCATGCCTAAAGACTCTATTGTAGCTGAGCTTACAAGTGGATCTATCAAGAGGAAGCAAAGGGACATAAGTTTTCAACTATCTTCCAAGACTTAAGATCATTGAAGACCCCGCATCACCAAGTTATGCGGAGGAGAACAGAAAGAATATCCAAGAAGACATCTAACACTCAGCAACAATAATGACTTGACATTTCCACATCATCAAGTCATTCCATGTCAACAGTGTCATGTCAAGTCATGTCACGAGTTTTCATATTCCACATCACTAGTGTCAACCATGTATATTGTAATCAAATGTATTGTAAAGTGGAAGTCCAAAGGACACACATGAATATGACGAGTCGTGTAAGTTTAAAAGTCATAGGAAGTTGAATAGTCATGAGGGTAGTCAAAGAGTCACAAGGGGGAAGCATCACCCCTTGGTTATATATACCCGCTCATTGTATGAGCAAAGTACTTTTTACCTTGTCTCCTCCCGCAAGGCATTAGGGAGATCAGCTATTTCTTTGAGGAGCAATGAGTGGCTCCAATGTCCCACTACTAGGGCTATTAATGTACATTGTAAACATGTGTCTTGGAACTTTTGCTTAATAATAGAAACCTTTCAAGGTCTGCACGTTCTTCATGCATGGAATATGAATGTTTGTAATACTATTCTGTGGATGTTTGTGTTTCATGTTTGCTTTCACGTGTACTAATATAGTTGAACTATTTCAGTTATTTTAGTGCTTATCTTGTTGAGAATGTGTTGTAATGGTTTTTATTGTTGTCCCATCCTTGTGGACTATTTTGCGGGATACTAGACAAATTTGTCCTTGTTTTTTGGTTGTAATGATCGTCGCATCCACTGTGGACTATTCTATTGGATGTTAGATGGGTCCTTCTGGTTCATGTATTTCTATTCCTAGGTGGTACTATTACCTCTCACTTAGAGGCTCACTTTTCTCTCCCCACTTTGTAGTACAACAACCTCGACACAATTGCACTGCACATTCACCAGCCACACTCCCCTTGATTTTCGAAGACACCATTGCATCATTTTCTTGTGCTCACAGCTAGAGCCAAGGAAAATCTTTAAGGATTTGGAAACCAGGCCTTTATACTGAATGGGACTCCTACACCAAATAGTGTGAGGTCTAATTGGGACTTCATATCGGGGAGATCCCCTTAATGTTGCTGGGTCCAACACCGTCAACATTTATGGCGCTAGAAGGAGGGTAGCCAGTATTTTATGGTTGTTAAACCCACCAACCCCACTATTCCATCTTTTGATCAAGGCATCAACATTCACTGCACCTCCCCTACTTTTTATTTTCAAGTTGGTAACTCTTCCCAGCCCATGCTTGAATGTGAAATCTCGTATGATCAGCTTCCAGCCATCCGCCCCATCACCCGTCAGTTTACAAAAAATTTTGGATTGGTTCCGGGAGTAACCAGTCTTCCATATTCTCCAAATAAGAATAAGACCACCTCCATAGGGATAGTAGTCTCATCCATTGAAGAGGTGGTTCTCACCACCCTTGAAGAATTAGCAGACCCTGTGGAACAGGAAGAAGAGCTTCCCTATTTCACGGTTGTAACGGAGGCAACATCTTACTGTCGGGCTCAACTTTTGGCGGGATAGGCAGAGAGGAAGAAGAAAAGGAAGAAGAACCATTAGATTTAGAAAAGGAAGAGGAGGACAATGAAGAGGAAGACATGGTAGATCAAAATCTGGATAGGACGACTTAGGACCCACTAGCATTTCTAGGTGTCCTGCACAAGATGCCAAGACATGCGAAGAAGCTCTTTACGAAGTATGACCTTGATAAGACAGTGAAGGTTGAAGACCACTTGGACAACTTTTACCTACATCTGCAATAACTTGAGGTACGTTACGATGATGTTGCATGTAGACTTTTTCCATGTACCTTGGATGGTAGAGAAGTTTTATGGTATCACAGCATTCCTCCAAACTGTTAGAAAATGTAACTATGTTCGGTCTTCAGTAATGTACTTAATACAATATGTAATGTTCTTGTCAAAAGAATGAAGAAAAGAATTTTTATTATTGTAACAATGACTTATTAAAGCATGGGTTTCATGCTTGGGTCATCGTTATATTACTCAAAGTCCCCATTATGGACTCTTAGGATTAATATTGAGTTTATAAAGTCATTGTACGTTCGAAGGGGCCCTTCTTGGGCTTTTGGATCATGTAAAAAGATTCTGTATCAAGTCAAATATGAATTATGTACCCTCCACATCCTATTGGCCTAAGGACCCCCATTCTACCCACAAGAAGCCTATATATACAAGGAGGTCAAAGTCATTTGGAGCATTCAATCTCAAGGAAGTTCGATATCTCAAGAAGAGCTGGAGAACTGCAAAGTCTATTGCCAGGAGGTGGAAGAAGTGTGAGTTTGTGGAAGTCTTTAAAGAATAAGAAAATCAAAATTTTGGTGCCTCTGTCTCTCTTTTTCGTGGTATGGGTTGAGAGATCGAAGTCTCCTAAGATTTCATTGTTGTCGGAAGCTGCTGCCTAGTTGAAGTTGCTAGAAGGGGTCAAATATCTGGAAAGCTGACATGGTGTGGACGTAAAGTTTGGTCTTTGTCTAGGGTAAAGAGTCTCAAAGAATACTATTGAAAGGAAGAATTATCTTGATTGGGTTTTCCCCTCAAGGAGGTTTTTTCCCTGGCATGTGCCTATATCTTGTGTCTCTTGTTTTTTATCTTCATACACAAATAATATGGTAATTTCTTAATGAAATATAAGATAATAAATAAGTAAAAGAAGCCAACACACTCACAAGTAATTATCAATAAAGGAGAATCAAACCCTAATATAATATTTTTGATTTTCCAACATGGTATCAAAGCTAAGGTCAAGAGAAGTCGAAGATCACTTTGTTGGCATGGATTCTCCCTCTATCGTGAACTACATAATATTAGGTTACAAGACTATTGGAAGTTGGACCAAGAAGACCATATACTACTTATTCAATAAGGTCAAGGGTTAAGGATTCTTTGTTGCCCTTATAGGTTCTCTTACTATTGAAAATGCATGGATCATTGATAGTGGAGCATCGAGACACATGAAAGGTGAAAGCAATCAACTTCACACACTATCAAAGGAGCCATCCTCTCATGCAGTGGAATTGGATGACAACAAAAGCTATGTTTCTAGAGCCCTGGGATCAACATCATTGAAGTTGGATAATGGATCGAAGTTGCATCTCAACAACATTCTCTATGTTTCAGGTTTGAAAAAGAATTTACTTTCTATTTATTATTTAGAAGATAAAGGGGAAAGGATTTCTTTTTTTGATGGAAAAGCATTGGTTTGGGGAAAAGACTAGCATTGATAAATCTAGGGTTATTGGAGTTCGTGAAAGAAGCCTTTAAAGGGTTATCACACCATATCCTCAAGATTTGGTTCATAGGGAAATAAGTCCCATTGAACTATGGCATTGAAGGTATGGTCATATTCATTATAGGATCATCCCTACTCTTAGTCAACTAGTTCATGGTATTCCTAATATGAAGTTAGATCATGAAGGTGTGTGCAGGGGATTCTCTTTGGGGAATCATACTTGAAATTCATTTCATAACAATGAAACTAAGTCTAAATAAATATTAGACCTCATCCATTCCGATGTGTGCGGGCCCATGTCTGAAAAATCACTTGGAGATCATATTTACTATGTAACATTCATTGATGATCATTGAGGAAGACATGGCTCTACCTACTCCAAACTAAAGATGAAGTATTTGATAAGTTCAAGGAGTTTAGGGATGAAGTGGAAATCCTAACTGAAAGACTTTGAGGTTTAACAATGGTGGGGAATACACTTCTAAAGAATTGATTGCATATTGTTCCCTACAATCCCAACAAAATGGATTGGATGAAAGGAAGGATAGGTCAATTGAAGAAGGCATTTGAACTATGCTCCTTGATCAAGATCTACCAAACTTCTTATGGGGTGAAGCAGTGATGATTGTCGTGTACATTCAAAATAGAAGTCCTCATAGGAGTCTTGATAATACTACACCTGAAGAAGTATTCGCATGGAATTCAAGTGTGAATCATCTATGAATATTTGGAAGTCTAGCATATATCCATGTTCCAAAACACAAGCGAAATAAGTTGGACTCGACAAGTATCAAGGGAATATTCGTTGGTTATAGTCTTTCCTCAAAAGCATATAGAATCTACATAAAGGAAGGAAGACACATTGAACTAAGAAGGGATGTCATATTCGATGAAAATCAAGCTTATAAGAAATCAAAGGATATTCCTATTGATTCTAATGACGAAGAAGTTCTTGTATTTGAAGAATAAGTTCATCATGAGAACTCTACAACAAACGTTGAAGAAGAAGGACCAATTGAGCCTATTTAATCAATGGTTATCCCAACCACAAGGAACAGGCCAAATTGGTTGAAGATACATTAGAATATGTTGAAGGACATGCAGTTGTGAAAGGGTCCTCCAGGGAAGAAACCAAAGAGATGTTGCATATATGACAAATTTAATTGAATTTGAACCCTCTACATTCAAGGAAGTTGAGCATGAAGAGGTTTGGAAGAAATATATGTAGGAAGAATATCAATCCATTATTAAGAATGGGCATTGGGAGATTGTTCCTAGACCTATTGACAAATCAGTTGTCACTTCGAAGTGGATCTATAAGATCAAACATGTTGTTGATGGAAATATTGACAAGTACAAAGCTAGGTTCATCGCAAGGGGTTTCTTTAAAAAGGAAGGTATTGTCTATGAAGAAATATTTGCACCTATAGCAAGATACACTAATATTAGATCATTTGTTTCATTGACCTACAATGGGTTGGAATATCCATCAAATGGATGTTAAGATCGCATTTCTAAATGGGATCACTGATGAGAAAATGTACATCGAACAACCCGAGGGATTTGAAGTGAATAGCAAGGACTCTGATGTTTTCAGACTCAAGAAGTCTCTATATGGTTTGAAGCAAGCACCAAGGGCATGGTATGCAAGAATGGATGCATATCTTCTTAGAATTGGGTTCATGAAGAGTATTGTTGATCTGAATCTATATATCAAGGTTGTGAATAATGATCTCAGCATTATTCTACTATATGTGGATGATTTATTCATCACAAGTGTAGAACGAAGAATTCAAGAATGGAAGAAGATGTTGGAACTTGAATTTGAAATTAATTACATAGTACTAATGCACTACTAGTTAGGTCTAGAAGTATGGCAGAGACCTAGGGAGATATACTTTGGGCAAGGAAAGTACATCATCAAGTTATTGCAGAAATTTGGGATGATGGATTCCAAGTCGACGACTACTCCTATTAGCACCAACCTCAAGAATTTGAGGAGCTCCAACTCTAGTCACATGGATCCTACCTCATATCGATGGTTGGTGGGTTCCCTGATATATCTTGTAAATACTAGGCTAGATATATGTTTTGCAATGAACATTCTTAGTCAGTTTTAGTTGGAGCCTCGTCATGTGTTGAAGAATCTAGGGCAGTTAGAGTTAATGTGATTCTTGTTAGCATGATAACTATTTGTGAGGCTTTCTTATTAGTGCAATATTTCCTTATTATTATAGTGTGTCTTCTTTAGTTCATCAAATAGCTACCAAAACAAAGAGACAAGAACACAATATGTTTGGCTTTCTGCCAGCACCAAAACCTCTCCCTCTTGGAGAGGAAAACCCACACAAAATTCTTCTTATGGAGATTCCAATTGACGAATACCAATACCATGACCCTTGACCTACTATGCCACTCCAAGAATAAGACACCAATCCTCTTCTTCATCATTGTTTAGATAATCATCACTGTTGCACCATTGAGGCCATCACTACTGCATCCTTGAGGTCTTCATTGATGTTGCTTCACCATGTCAACGAGGTCTTTTGTCTTCATTGAGATCTTTATTGTGACCTTGATTCCATTCCTTTATCAATGCACCGAAAGCTTCATTATGACCTTGTCTAGTATGTTTAGTATATTACTATGGTATCATAGTTATGCCAAGTTTGTTCAATATACCAATACAATGACCATCTGAGCGACATAGAATCACTGTACTTTATCTGAGATTATGTACCACTGTAACCATCCAAACATATTTTCCATTGTACTTTTTCAAGGTTCTTGTACTCCTGCTAATGTTTGATATTATTGTGCTCATGTACCATCCAAAATTCAAAAAAACATCTGAAGTTTGTACCTTGCTGTCATGTGAACAAAATCAGTCATGTACCCATTAGAAATAACAAAGAAATCTGAGTTCTTGCACCTCCGGAGTTGCAGAGATACTTGTCCAAAAATTTGTGTTTCTGTGGTGACTCTAGCCACATATTTATAGTGTTTAGTCCTCCATAATTAATCTACATGACAGTGAATTGATGTGTCACATTATATGAGCCGACATGACTGCATTTAATTCGTTTTGTTGGCCGACATGATGAAGAGGATTGTGCTTGCCATTTGAAGGGTTGATCTAGACATTTCTATAGACTTTTATGCATTACATAGGCTCAATAAGAGCTTCATCATATGACATTTTCTTTTTGACTTAATAATAAATCCTAAATGCTCTCAATGGGGGCCATTAATAAACAAATAAACCTTTTTTTCATGAAACCCATGCAGCAAAGCGTAATAATAAATTCATTTTAAAATCATAATTACAATGTCATGAAGATCGAACCTAGTTACAATTTCTTCAATGTCATGATCATTGGATAGCTTCCAAACATATATGGAGGTATCTTCGTGGCACTATACATCATTTCCTAAAGTATGATAGTAAGGAAGTCAAGCTAATTGGCTTCACGGACTCTGATTGGGGTGGCAGTGAGACCAATGGAAGGAGCACTACTTGAGGTTGCTTTTGTTTGGGAGTTGTTATGATATCATGGATGAGCAAGAAGCAAGATCCCGTTACATTGGGTAGTTTCGAGGAAGAATATGTGGTTTCATGTGAAGTAGGAAAAGAGGTTGTTTGGTTAAGGAAGCCTCTGGCAGATTTGTTTGAGAAGCCTCTGGGTACTACTGTGATTAATTGTGACAATCAAATTTGCATCAAGATGTCTGGAGATCCCATGTTTCATTCGAGGATCAAACATATCAATAATAAGTTCCACTTTATTAGGAACTTTATGCATGATGGGATAGTGAAGTTAGTGTGTGTCCCAACAGATGAACAGGCGGCAGACATACTGACAAAGGCTCTTTCTAATAAGAAGTTTAAATATCTAAGGAACTGGTGGGCTCCAGTATTGCAGCAATAATGTTGCAACTCCTGGGACTCCCTTCTTTACTTTTATCAACCCGGTTGTTCGTAACAAACTTGGAAGCGACAGTGTTGTATGCACAAGTACTAGCTCTTGCCGCAGCTGTCACTTGGTCAGCCAGCAAAAGTCCGCCAGGGGCTTTATCCAACTTCTATGAGTTCTCAGAAGAAGCTTTTAAGTGATGGATGAAAGCTAACTCAAAGGAAGCTAATCTACTTGCGAAAAGAGATTGACAAACTGAAGGAAAATGCAAACCCTAGCAAACCCTAATTCTACCAGCTAGTCCTACAAATGCAAAGATGAGGGTGCAAACTACTGAAAGAGATGTCATTACTTCTATTAAGGTAAAAGACATGTGTTTAAACTACCTTTGTCCTAAGAAAGCATGTTTTTGTATTTTTTGATTAAGTGTCGATTTTCACATGCATATGCTTGAACTGTGCTTTACTGTGCAGGGGTGAATCAAGGAAGAGGAATTCTTGGAAATGATTGGAAAGGTTCAGAGAGGGTCTAAGGAGTCCCTAACACTCTTCCAGAGAGTTTCACAAAGTTTGGTTATCGGGAAACCTCACTTGTGAACTTCTACAGGAAGTCTGCAGGGGTTCTACGGGATGTTTCAGAACTTCTACAGGATGTTTCAGAATTTCTAAGGGATGTTTGGAAATCGGTTTCTAGGGGATGGATGAGTGAGGGGAGGTGCATGGATGGATCTGGAGGTAGGATATGGGTCTAAAAATGGCCTAAGGACTGGTGGGTGGATCGGTGAAGAGGTGTAGAAGGTTGACTTGGCTTGAAGAGGGCTAAGGCAACGATGAGTAAGGAGGTAAGGGTTCGTGGACAAAAAGGATAGATGGGGAATGAGAAACTTAGCTAAGAGACAGAACAGGTGGCTTAGATGACACTTTGGGTGGATGAAAGAATGAAGAAGATGCCCTGCACGGTGTACCTTGATCAAATCAACAAAGGCTTGCAAATGATCAAATCATGAACTAGTCTAGTCTAACCATCAACAACATAAATGAGCAGCAACTTTATTTGGGAAGAAAACCTTGTACACCATCTATGAAAAGAAACATTGCAGATGTCCAAACCCATGAGTAATATTTGCTAATAAAACAAGCACACTAAAGATTGCATAATCAAGCAAACTAGTGTTTTTGTGAGGCAGCACTGTTTCCTCAATTCCAACCCCAAATCCAAAAAGGATGAGGTGAAACCAGGAGTTTGGTTTTCCCTTTTCTTGGAGGTTTTGTTGTTATTATCCTACCAAAGCACATAAACCAATGTCATTCATAAACAATGATCTATTCCAGCAATCATAACAAAATCTACTTAACAGAAATATGTTTAAATGCATAAAGGAAAACAGTGATACGTAAAGGAAAAGTAACAATACAGAAAGGAGGCCCTAGGCTCTCAGGTTGGGCCCAACCCTGAGAGCTTTGGCTCCTATGAAAAGCTCAGATTTTATAGGAAACCAAACTGCTTATCATTATCCAAAAATTATCATAAAATTCATGCCCAAAATGGCTACAAAGGAACAAAATAGAACTGCAGCACTGAGGTGCAAAGTACACAATAGTTTCAAAAAGTCTTTTTACGAAGGTTGAGGCCTCAACATTTATAGATCACGAGGGGCCTAGCTGGCCTCCTCAATTTTTGGAACTCGGCTGTCCAATTGTGAGTTAAACAGTCCCTTTCTAAATGCTGCTTGGCTGCCTTCTAGATTCGGTTTGGTGGTCTTTGGAGCTCGGAGTTGGGGGTGAAGATCCCGAGGAAGGGTCATTTAATTCCATAGGCAACCCCCCTTCAAGTCCTCACCTCAAGCTTGGCTACCTTATAGCTCATGATTGCTTTGACTTTGCTCCAATATATGTCAAAAACCTGCAATAAACACATGTTAACCACCTAGGAAAAAGTGACTTCCCTTATTCGTACCAAAGACATAAACATACTAAAAATAATGCATAAACTATAGAAAATGATGGATTTGAACAAGGACTGAACATGGATAATCAAGCCAAATGAGCCCAACAAGTTAACAAATTTTGGGGCTCATCATCACCCCCCTGCTAAAAGGGTTGCTCATCCTCTGAGCAACTAGTCCAGCTCCTCGTCTTTCATTGCTTTGATGGCCACTCTCACATCCCAGGCTTCTGAAGTAGTGTCCTCTACATTGTCATGGAATCCGGCCTTCCTCTCCACTTCTTCCCACTGCTTATGCTCCTCCTCTTCTGTGCCTCCCTCTAACAATCCCAAAAGCAAGGG
>APFE031264476.1:0-11203 GCA_000404065.3 Pinus taeda | reverse complement strand
AACTAAATTATAAGTTTGCATGGTATACGCAGGTTTCCTTATCTGTAGTTGCATATATACGTGGTTTTCACTGACTGAAGTAGCGTATATGATCTGGGTTTGAAAAAGAAAATAATTGACTTGATAATACTGATTCACCCCCCCTCTCAGTATTATTTCCAACAAGAACAGCTATTGGTTCTGTCAAACTAAGGAAACACATGCCTGGTCAACGCTAGTCAAACTTGACCTGTCATTCAGGAATCCCTATTAAAAAGGGGAAAATATTATTTTTTGGGATTTTTCCTAGTTTTGTGAACCAAACTTGATGAGTTTGACCTAGATGGATGGATTAAGATATATAAGAACGTTAGAGCCATTCTAGCAAAGTTTGTTGGTGATTTTCTTATTTAAACTGAGTTTATGAACCATTCAAATATGTAATCTGTATTCAGACTATTGGAGACTTTTTGATAATTTGAAGAATAATTTCTATTGTTCTAGTTGTTGTTCATACTATGGATATTTTCATAAGTTAGTTGTAGCTAAGAGTTTCTTAGGTGTAAAAGGCAAGGTTGGAGGGCCCCCATACCAAGCTAGTACACTTTGATTAAATTAGCATAATTTCAATTCCAGTATTTCTTGTTTCATATTTATGATTCAATTATTTAGATGTGTGATTCTTTTTATGTGATTTTTGGATGATGTCAGTTTAAAGTCAAATTTGCATATGAAAGGACAAACAAGGATTCAAGTTAAATTCTCTTTCTATCAATTTATGAATCATAGCTAAAATCATCCTTTTTGCATTTCCTATATTATTTCTTGAATTCCAGTTTTTATTTGATGCAATGGAAATGTGATTGGAGTAGAACTGTGAAGAAGGACAACCAGGACCTCCTAAGCTAGGAGCGTCTTCTCTTGGTTGTTGCATCTTGAACCAGCAGCTATTTAGCCTTTTAAAACTTAGAATATATTTGTAATATGCACTTCCTTTAACCTTGTAGTCTTGCCTTCCTAAATTGACTTCACCTAAAATCCATATACTTTAGACATGCTTCCAAGTCTACAAACCCGGATTGTCAAGTAAAACACTTGTGTTAGTTTACTTAGTAAATTGATTTGACATTTTTGGCGTCATTGTCGGGGAAGCATATTTAGATTTAATCAAAATAGGAATCTTTAAACAAGAACATACAAAAACATGAAAGGTAAATATGATTTTTCATTATGGTCATTTATGCCTAGTCAAAGAGATGAAAAGGGTAGATACACAAAACAAGACCCCCCAACTACTAAACCATTGGTACAAGTAGGATTACCTCCATTTGAGTTAACTACACCAATTTCTAGAAAACTAACTTTGGAAGAGTTAGAGGAAAAGAAACGTTCAAGAAAAAGGTTAACTCTTGTCGAAAGACAAACTTTGTTAGCTTATGAAGTGAAGAGAAAACAAAAACACATAGGAACATCTTCCATAGGAAAACAAAGAGAGATAAGAAAAGCAATTGATCAACCTATTCTTGAACAAATAGATCAACCTATCTTTGAACAAATAAAACAAGTTGAATCTCAAGTTGTTACTGAAACATTTGAAACTTCTTAAAAAGATATGGCAAAAGAAGGGCAAGGATCTAACATCCTCACTCCAGAAAAAAGGTTATAATATGCAAAGAAACAAAAATAACAGCAAAGAAGAAGAGAAGAAGAGACAAGAAGAGAAGTATAAAAGAAAAGAGAAAGATGCCAAAAGAGAATATGATCATAAGAGAAGACAAGATGCAAAATTAGAAAATGATAAAGAATATGCTTTTGGATTTCCCATTGTAGATACTAGGGAATTCTAGGAGAAGAGGTAAAAATAAAGAATATTCCACCTTCAGTTTTACCAAATTTATAAGAAATGCATTATGAATATCTTGATTCATTCATGTTTGAATTTGATATCTTATGTAGAACTTATGGCTATACTGATGGTACACATAAGCTTCGTATTTTTCCTGCTACTCTTAAAGAAATTGCATTAAAATGGTTTATGGTATTACGAGAATACTATATTACTTCTTAAGAAGAAATGAAGAAAACATTTCTTAAGAAATATCAAGCCTATTGTAGGCCTAGAGATTGAAAAGAAGATATTTTTAGAATGTCTCAACAAGAAGATAAGAGTTTGGAAGAATATTTAGAACAATTTCTTTACAACCTGCAAAATTCCAAACAACATTCTCTAAATCCTGATACCATTACAACAATTTTTCTCGAAGGAATATGAGATCAGTATCTTGATATTCTCAATGTGATGGGAAAAGGAGATATTTCATATTTACCATCCGATAAAATTGTTGAATTATGTCAGAGGTATGAAAGAGGTGGAGCTAAAATAGGAAAAATAGGTAAACTTCAAGAGCTTCTAAATCAGCAACAAGAGGAGTAGAAAGAGAAGAAATGGGGAGTTTGTTAGAAAGCTTTAAAACTGATTTTTTGAGCACCTTAGGAACACAAGTTGATGTATTGAAAGCAAAGAAGAAATAAGAAGAAAAAGAACAAACAATGTCAATCTTTTGTCCTACATGTAGGAAGAAGCATCTTTTACAAGAATGTCCTTTGGATAATATACATGTTTGTGGACTTCGTACAGAAAATCATGTTACAGAAGATTGTCCAACATTAAAAGAGTAGCAAGTAGTCCAATTAGAAGAAAATCAAAGATTTTATTATATGGCACCATGAAGCCTGGCAACCATGTTTTACAAGAACATCACAACAATTTCCTAAGCAAATTCCCCAAAATTTTCAATATCAAAATTCATTGAAAACTCCTATGCCATGGCATGTTTGGCCTCATCAGCAAAACCAAAACCAACCTTCACAAAGTTGGCGAGGATATGCTTATGGAGCCCGACCTCCCCAACAAATCTACACTCAAAAATATCAATCTTATCCTCAATAGTAATATCAATAGCCATATCCTCAACAATCATTTCCATATCAGCAATCCCCTCAATCAAATCCATTCACACAACAATCAAATGCCTACACTAACTCAACCTCAACAACTTCAGCTCAACCACCAACCAGAACAACTCAATTACCTTCTCAACCAGTAGAAAATCTAAGTAATAGAGTGGAGAGGCCAACATATAATGTGGAAGAAACAACATTATTTCCTGCATATTCTATTCTAACTATTTGAGACATCCACTTGAGGTCAGGAAAAGTTGCACAAAAAGATTCTTTACCAATCATAGAAGAAAAAATTCAAAAAGGAGAATAATCTAAAAAGTCTAATCCATGGAATCAAATTCAGAAAAGCAAAACTATTATGACTCAAAAACCACCTTTCCCAGAACGTTAGTCGATCGAAAAACTTCAATTGCTTTTCTTGAATTTGATATCATAGATGAATTAAAGAATTCTTATGAAAAAATTCCTTTGTTGAAAGCTACCAAAGATATTCCAATTTATACAAAAACAATAAAGGAATTATGTATTAAGAAAACTGGCAGAAAGAAAAGAGATCCAACCACAATCCAGGTCATTGGCAAACTAGCTAGTCTCATTGAAAAATGTATTGATCCATCAATACCTATGGTTACCATTTCAATCAATAAATTTTTTAGTTCCTAAAACTTTAATTGATCTAGGAGTTGTTATAAATGTCATGAGAATAGAAACTATGAAGTATTTAAAACTGCCAAATGTTCGACCTACTGCTACAATTTTAGAACTAGCAAATAGATCTAAAGTTGTACTGGAAGGAATACTTGAAGACATCCTTGTTTCTTTGGATTCTTGGGAATATCCTGTAGACTTTCTAATCTTGCAACCAAAATCTAATCTAGGATTCCATCATTAATTCTTGGCAAACCATGGTTAGCTACATCAAATGCCTTCATTGGATACAGATCAGGAAGCATGATTATAGTACATGGAGATGAAAGGAAACATATCACACTCTATCCTCCTACGCATTCTCCTTCTTTACTATCATGGAATAATGATTAACACGAAAAAATTCTACCTGTTTTAAGCATTAATCACGCCTTTAATTTTAGAGAAGAAGAAGAAAATGAGGATTTAATAGACCTTTTTATTTCAGAACCTAATATTTCTTAGCAGCTATGAATAACACAATATGAAGCTGCAAATCATCTTCTTAATCAATGTTTTTAGGAAAATTGTACTATTCAATCATTACAAAATTCATTTGAAAGAATTTTTCTTGTCAACTCAGTTACCAATTATCAAAGAAAAATCATTGAAATCAATCCCAGAAAGAATTAAACATTAGTAATAATATACAATCATCACAAGAACAGGGAATTGCATTATTACATAAATATTCAAAAGCTTTTGCCTAGGATTATACAGACATGCAAGGAATCCATCTAAAAACATGTATCCATCACATTTACACAAATGAAACAATCAACTAATAAGACAACCACAAAGAAGAATGAATCCAATGATGAAGGAGATAGTGAAAGAGGAGTTGCAGAAACTATTACAGGTAGGCTTTATCTACCCTATCTCTAATAGTCAATGGGTTTCTCCCTTAGTTGTGGTGCCAAATAAAAATGACAAATGGAGAATATGTGTAGACTATAAAGAACTGAACAAGGAAACATTGAAAGACTATTTACCACTACCATTCATTGATCAAGTACTAGACTTATTAGCAGAGAAAAAGTTATTTTCCTTTCTTGATGGATTTAGTGGATACAATCAAATCAAGATAGCATTAGAGGATCAGGATAAAACTATATTTACTTGTCCATGGGCTATATATGCTTACAATGTTTTAGCTTTTGGATTATGTAATGCACCTGCTACATTTCAAATAGGAGTCCTAGCTATCTTTTCAGACCTTATACATGAATGTGTTGAAGTCAACATGGATGATTTTACTGTTTATGGAAGTACATTTGGTGATCTTTTAAACAATCTTGAAAATTTTCTAAAAATATGCAGAGACAAACTTATCCCTCAACAATGAAAACTGTTTTATGATGTTAACTAAAGGGATCGTGTTGGGACACCACATTTCTTCTTCTGGAATTAAGTTAGACCTAGCAAAGATACAAGTAATTGTAAACATAATGCAACCAAAATCACAGAAAGAAGTATGAAGTTTCTTGGGATATGCAGGCTACTACAAAAGATTCACTGGAAACTTTAGCAAAATAGCTTTACCCTTGTTAAATTTACTTGCAAAATACGTTGAGTTTCAATGGACTACAAATTGTCAAAATAGATTTGAAAAATTGAAAAATAAATTATCTATAGCACCCATTCTCAGAGGACCAAATTGATAATTTCCATTCCACATATCTAATAATGCATCTGACACATATATAGGATAATCTCTAGGACAAAAAGAAAATCAATTTAACTATGCCATTTATTTCATAAGAAAAAATTTAACTCCAACATAATTAAACTATACAGTAATTGAAAAAGAAATGCTAGTTGTTGTGCATGCAGTCAATAAATTTAGGCATTATATAACATGTTATCAAGTATTTATTCATACAGATCATTCGACCAATAAATATTTAATGAACAAAACAATTACTAATGGTAGAATTACTAGATGGCTATTACTAATGCAAGAATTCAATATCATTGTTCTAGATCGACCAGGAAAAGATAATCAAGTGACAGATTTTTGGTCAAGACTTAATTCTCCTGATAATCTTATCCCTGTTTCAGACAATTTTCCTAATGATCATCTATTTGTTGTAACAACTAAAACCCCACGGTTTGCAAATATAAAAAATTATTTATAATTTGGAATATTATCATCCCATTTCACTAGCAAGCAGAAAAGAAAAATAATTAAACAGAGTGCTAGATATACTTGGGTCAATGGTGACCTATTTTATAATAGTCCTAATCTTTTGATAATAAAATGTGTAAGATAAGATGAAATTCTTGATATTCTAAAAGCATGTCATGATGGACCATGTGGTGGCCATTTTGCAGATAAACAAACAACATAAAAGGTGCTCAAACTTAGCTATTACTGACCATCAATTTTCAAAGACTCAAAGACCTATTGCAAAAGATATGATAGTTATCAAAGAACTAGAAGACCTGTGGTATCAGATGAAATTCCATTGAAACCACAAGTACTTACATAACCATTTTAACAATGGGCTCTAGACTTTGTGGGGCCTATTAACCCACCTTCAAATGGGAAGAAGTACATCTTAGTATGTAAAGACTATGTTACAAAATGGGTTGAAACAAAATAAGTAGCACGAGCAACAAAAGAAACAGTGGTTTCTTTCCTCTTTGAAGAAATCTTTGTAAAATTTGGAGTTCAAAGAAAGATTGTTACAAACTAGGGAACACAGTGTACTTCTAAACTTGTCTGAGATCTTATAGAAAAATACAAAATCAAGCATAGAAAGCCTACTCTGTATCATCCACAAGCAAACATACAAGTGGAATCTACTAATAAGGTTCTGGAAAACATCATGACAAAGACAGTACAAATGAACAGAAAATATTGGTTAGACAAATTAAAAGATGCATTATGGGCATACAAAATTACATGGAAAAATACTACTGGATTCAATCCATATCAACTGGTATATGATAAATAAGTTTTCTTACCAATTGAATATCAAAATCATACATTCACACTTGCAATAGAATTTGGATTGGACCTATCAGAAACTCAACAACAGATACTTATGCAATTGAATGAACTAGATGAGATCAGACAACAAGCAGTTGAGCATACATCACTAGTACAACAACAGAGAATCAAAGGGCGTGATATATTTATCAAAAACAAAATATTTCATAAGGTAGATTGAGCACTTCTTTTTTACTCTATGTACAAATATTTCAAAGTTAAGTTCACTACTCATTGGCTTGGGCCATATGAAATAAAAGAAATCTTTGCCAATGGAGAAGTCAAGATTAAAATACTTGATGAAGCAATAGTTTCATTTCTAGTTAATGGTCATAGACTCAAAGTTTATAACAAACCTATCAATAAACAAGATTTTCTGGATAGAGTCTCAACATAAAACAATACAGAAGTATTGGAATAGCATAATAATATGCCTTCCCTATTTCCAGAAGAATAAAAATAAAAGAAGTTAAAAAATAATAAAGGAGTTTGGTTGTCAAAATATAGGATATTGGCACAATACAAACTCGAATTCATATCGAAAAACCAACTTGTTTAGCCAATATGAATTCTTTTTTATTTTTTTCATTTTTATTTTTGTAGGATCATCCTCCAAAATTTAAAGACTTGAGGACAAGTCTTAACATTAGTTGTAGAATTTCTCACTGTAGGTCAACAGATTATGCAATATACTAAAGAAAAATACAAGACCTACTTCTACAACAAACTTTCGGAAACTTAATTGATTTTGAGAAAGATTAAATAGAACACATATAACTGATAATGAGAAATCAATCACACATAAACCCAGAAGAATACTTTGGGGAAAGCCTCAGCTAAAAACCTTGATCTTTGTATTATCATACAAGTGGAAATATGTTCAAATTACATAAAGCATTAGCTCACAAGCTATCCTGCTCTCAGTACAATCCAACAATACAGCTCACAGACTGAATAGACAAAAGATATGCCTTCCCTCAGCCCCCCAAGCCTCTTATTTCCTTGCTCAGTTTTCCTTGGGGTCCAATGCTGCCACCTGTGTGAATTGGCCTCATCACACACTCATCAAACCCAAAAGTAACTGCGCAATCTGCAAGGAATGAATTCCTTCTGCGTGCAAGAGATATCCTTCATGGAATATTCCTACAATTGATAGTACACTATCCCATCATCTAATCTCAACTAGGTCTCTATCTGAACTGACATGCATGAGTTATTTATGAGAGAATATTCAGTTATCTGAAGTGCGGCAGTTACATGCATGCACGCATTAACTAACTGAACTCACAATTAGTTCAACAAACTATTTGAACTAATCTAACTAGACTTAACTCAGTTAATTGAGCTAACTAGGTACAACTCAAAGTACAACTCATCCTGATCTCCTTTTATCAAGGGATAACTTCCTCAATCAATGGAGAAATTGTTGCATGTCTTCACATAGACTTCATGTTTTATCTTCTACAACTAATTAACTCAAGATGAATTAACTAATTATTTAACAAACAACTGCTAAGATCAAATTTTAATTTTAATTCTCAATTTTAGTTTAGGGACTAACTAAAATTGGAATGTATCTCAAAATTCTATTTATAGCAGTGCTGATTTTAGCACTTCTATTTTTAGCATTTCTTGTTGCTATTTTCAACATTAGCAAGGGGCAAAGATTCATAATAAATCAACAAACCATGCAATGGTTTAATATCATGTAGTTATACTACAGAAGGGACCTAAGACATCATAATCAACATTTATCAGTAAGGGACTAGAACAAGATCAATATCATCACTCAGAAGGTCCAAACGAAGGAAACAAGCATGAGGACATGCTTGAACATCAGCAAGGGGGAGATGTTGGCCCTCAATTTTAGTCATTTTTCCTTATTCTAAACCCATTCATTTACCACCATATTCCATCCTATTTCACTTACATATGCTTCATTGTACTCTTATTTTGCATATTCAGGTAACTAAATTAAGTTTTTTAATTTTTAGGTTTTTTTGTAAAAATTGGGTTTTAAGAGTAAATTTGGACTACTTTAAAAATTCCCATAATAGCTCCGTTAAATTCATATGTGCAAGACACCTGGGAAAGAGTTGGGCACATATTTGGAAAGCTTGGAAACCATGGATAAAGGAACACCTATTGGTTAAGTCAACCTGAGTAAACACAGGCCCAGTCAACGCTGGTCAAACTTGACCTATCATTAAGAAATCCCTATTAAAAAGGGGAAGAATATTATTTTTTTGGATTTTTCCTAATTTTTTGAACCAGACTTGATGATTTCAACCTGAATGGCTAGATTAGGACTATTGGAGACTTTTTGTTGGCTTAATGGAGCCTGACCCAGGTTCAGAAGTGAATTAGCCAAGCAAATCTTGGTACTACTGGCCCTTTCGGCAACAATCCACGGAGTGCGGACTGAGGTATCACCTGAAGTAGTATGGGAGGGTGCTAGAACCAGGTTTCTGCACCCTAGGGATGTTTGATATGAGGTGATTGGTACGCGGTCCAACCTTCGCACTTACTGTGCTACGCACACTAGCGGGCACCCCACGGCCTGCAATATTGTCTTCACGCATTTCTAGCCACAGCGCGACCCTTCTTATTTACCCAAGTCTTCCTTAATTAGGCTCTTCTAGCTGATTACTTAGATTATTTTCACATATAAGCATTCATACAAGTATTTATCAATTACGTGAAGTAAATAAACAAAGGAAAAGTAACATCAAAATACAGATTCAAGAACAGCGACACAGAGTAAACTTCTCTTTATTAACTTTCAATCCCAAGTACAGACCTGACTCCGCCCTACACACATAGCTACAAGGGTCCGTGCACTCAACTGCGGATTCTGCTAGGCCTTTACACACTTAGTTGCAGAGCCTCTTCCTACTACTATGACCCAATACACTTCAGATTCCACTCTAACCTCGAACCATGCCTTCTCTTTTCTATCTATCATCAAATTTCTTTAGAACTTAGAGCCTTGCTCTATTTATACAATCCCATGGTCCATGGACCACGGGTAGGCTGAATTTACACTAATTTACAATACAATGCTTAGGGCAGACAACCCTATGACTCAATTGTACACTTCGCGCTCCGCGCCTACAATTCGCGGAGTTCTACACCATCTTTGACCAAAACTTGGCCTTTGAGCCCAAAAACCTACTACGAGGGATCCCATGCCCAACAGGCCCCTAGCACAATCATCATGACTTGTCTCGATTCACTCAGCTGGTGTGGCGATCTTGGCACGAAGCCCCTCCAACTGTACCTGTGCTGCGCGAAGGTCCGCAGTGCACTGTTCTATCATCTACTGGATCTGCTACATTTCTAATTCTGAATCATCTACATCTGACTTGAGTCTCTTCTTTGATATCGACTTCTGGTGCTTGTGTTTATAGTCCCACCCCCTTGTCCAGCTCCTTGGGTCATGAAGACTATGCTTCAGTTGGTTAGTCAGATATCCGACCCACCCATGTAGGGCTTCAAGAAACTATCGTTTACTTTTCCTAGGAAGGGTTCTCCATTAAGTTTGACTAGCTGGACCGCACCTCCATCTGTGACCTCTTTTACCACATATGGTCCCAACTAGTGCATTCTAAATTTTCCCGGAAATTTTTCAAACTTGCTGTCATATAGTAGCACTAAATATTTACCTTGAAGGTGTGCAACTTGATATGGTGGTTGTGCTAGGCTTTTTCACGCTGCTTTTGTACCTGTTGATGAAATCTAGCCAGAAATCATTCTTCCACGAGTTCTTCTAATTGCATGAGCCTTTCTTCCAGAGCATCGCAGTTCATCATGCCTGTGAGCACTGTTATTCGCAGACTAGGTACAATGTATTCCATCGACATGACTTCTTTTGTACCATAGATCAACCGAAATGGTGTCTATCCCGTCAATTTCTTTCATGTTGTTTGTATGTCCATAAAACAGCGGGTACGCACAGGTCCCAGTCATCTGCTATGTGTTACATATTTTAGTCAATACAATCTCCAGTATTTTATTAAATGCTTCTATTTTTCCATTAGCCTATGGGTGGTATGGTGTACTTTTGTGGTGATAGACCTAGAACTCTTCTGTGTGCAAGCTGATGGTTTCATTCAAGAAATGTGTTCCGTGATCACTCATTAAGATTTTCAGGCAGTCAAATCGTGTCAACACGTTTTCAAACAAAAGCTTTGCAATCATGGCAGCCGTGCAGTCCTTGACTGGTTGTGCTTCCACCCATCGTGTCAGGTACTCCATCGCGGTGATGATGTAGTGCGCACCCATCTTTCCCTGAGGTTTGATTGGACCCACAAAGTCAATTTCCCATTTCTCAAATGGCTGCAATGTCATTTGGGGATTTAGTGGCATCTCATCCCTTCGTGATGGTTTTCCCATACTTTGACATATATCGCAGGCCTTACAATGCGCTTTCAAATCCTGGTGCAGGGTCGGCCACCATAACCTTGCGTGAATAATATTTTGTGTGGACGCACATCCTACATAGCGTCCTCCTGCAACACCCCCATGTGCTTCTATGAGGATCTGACCTCGTTCAAATTCAAGTACGTATCTTTGCAA
>APFE031264466.1:0-36434 GCA_000404065.3 Pinus taeda | reverse complement strand
ACTGCACCAGTACATAATCATTGTAAAAAGAAGTTTCTAATTGAAAATATAGAGACATATTGCAGCAGGTGGTTTTCACCCACATTGGGTTTCCACCTTATATCTTGTGTTCTTGTGTGTGATTGTCTTCTGCTCTTTTTTTCTGTTTATATGATCCTGATGCACAAATTAATTTTCAACATCTGTAGAATATTTAAATTATAAGTCTATATGGTATAAGCGGGTTTCCTTATCTGTAGTTGCATATATACGCGGTGTTCTCTAACTAAAGTAGTGTATATGTTCTGGGTTTGAAAAGGAAAATAATTGACCAGATAATATTGATTCACCCCCCTCTCAGTATTATTTCCAACAAATGAGATAGTACAACTTTGTTCATTTGGGGTGGATACAAGACAAATCTACCAAAAGAACCATGAGGTGATGCAAATGCCGCATAAATATTGATTTTTGAATGAGGTAGAGTGTGAAGTAGCACCACTTAATACACACACAATGATGTTTGGAAACCTTTATTTATGGGTTAGGGATACAGTCTTCTACGAGAGAGAAAACATATATCGCTTGATTAAAGGTGGTGAACTCTACTTTATCAAGGTACATAAAGTGATAGATAAAGAACCCCTTAAACAATGAAGTTGACAAAAAGATTAATTAAAAGAAGGTTAAAGCATAGGACCTTCCAAAAAGATGTAGATGAGGACACAAAGAGAAAAGTGGAGGTGATGTGCTTCCATCTTCAATAATTATATTTTGAAGTGAAAACAATTTCGAATGGGGAGGTGTGGTTAAAAAGGAACCATTAACAACACTAGCATAAAAAAATCAAATTTGGCTAAGTATACCAATGGTTTCGAGATATGTCTAAGTGATCTAGTTTGTTCACGGGAAAAAATGTAGTAATTGATAAAGAAGTCTTCGACGAAGGACATGTTGACAAGGCAATCATTGACATAATAGTTCTTATTGAATTGAGGCTTCTGTGATCCATATCAATTTTATGAGAGATTTTTCAGCATAAATCACATAGAGAGGACGGATGGAAGATCAGTAGTTGCTGGCTCCCAACCCTCTCTTCCTAGTCGTTTTCTTCCCTTCCTCCCTACCCTCCTTTTTTAGCCTGTTCTTGGTCTAGTTTCCCCTTGTTATCTCGTATCCTTCTCTCATTGGCCTTTAGTCTTTGATGAGTTGTTTATTTAATATGAGATATTGTATTAGTTATGTAAAATCAGTAGTTGTTGGGTCCCAGCCCTCGCCTCTTAGTCGTTTCCTCCCCGTCCTGCCCCCTCTCTTAATAGCTTGTTCCTTAGTTTCCCCCTTGTTATCCTCTAACCCTCTTTGTTCTTTGATTCTCTTAAGGGTTATTTGATTATTATAAGATATTTAAATAGGATATTTAGGTTATAAGTACACGACTTTATTAATAAAATTAATTAAATATTATTATGATAACACTATTATATTGTTAATAACAATACAATTAATCCTTTCAAAACTCTAATTAATAATTCTATTTATTGAAATCAATCTAGGATAATATGCTAATTTAACCAAACTATTAATTAATATAAAATTTTATAACATTCTTTCCAACCCCTAAAATTTCTATAATATTTAGAAATAACTACTAATTTAAATGAATTTTTTAAATTTATTATTATATATATTTAGGATTATAAGTCTAAAATAATGATTATTACTCTTATTTTACCTATTTATAACTTTAAACTAGCTATAATTTAATTACTTATTTTTATAATTTATTTATTTTAAAATTATTTTTATAATATAAGTTTATAAAATAGTCTCTTTAACTTTTATTTTAATAAGAATATAACTAATTATCAATTTAATAATTATTTGAATTAACTTCATTAATAAATTAAAGGTCATGCCCTTAACCCTGTCTAACTAACAGTTTCCTAATTAAATTTAGCTGTTAGTCAATATAATAGTTGCTTGGTCAAGAAATATAACCACTGACTATTTAATATGCAAAGCTAGATGTGATTCTTTAACTTGTCCTCGCGACAAATGAAATTTAATGTAATTTATGCTGAAAAACCTCTCATATAATAGTTATTCACAAGCAAGGTGACCTAGTCATTACTCTCATTGATTATCACTTAATTAATCAGAGTTACGGAGTAACATATGCTCACAAAGCAACGCTCAATAAGTGTGACACTATAAGAAAGTGACAAAAAAATTGACAACAAAATAACAATAGATAGAGAAAAGTAAATATATTTTTACCATTTACCATTTTACCTTGTTATTTTACCTTGTTGCGAAGATGTTTTACTCACTTTTTCCATATTCTCACACAAAAGCCGTCCACATAAAAGATGATGATGGATCACATAAAAGATGATGATGGATAGGGTAGATGATTGAGAAAGAAGTCATGGACAACGAAAGTTATCCGGAGTTGTCTATAATGCGACTTTTTGGAGATTCCGGTGACGGAATCCGGCGGAAGAAATGAGGTTAAATTTTGATTTTTAGCAGTTAAAATGTTTTTTTAACTGCATATTTGGATTCAGCGCCCTGAAAAACCCCTGGGAGCCATTGATTGTGCAGAAAATAGCTATCAAAATTGAGATTCCAGTGAATTGCTGCCAGATTTTGGCCAGAAAAATCCGCCAGAAAAACTTTCAAAAAATCGCGTTATAGACCACTGCAAGTTATCCACCGCAAACAAAAATATGATTCACAATAAACCAATTGAAAAACAAGTTTTTGACCACTCATGTTAAAACTGAAAAAAGGTCAATAAGATGATATATCGACAACCCCATTGTGATTTTACCATTAACTGGCCATGTTACTACTGTGATAGAGCAATGGAACCACAAGAGGCGAAAGATACACAAGATATTGAAGGGGTTTCCAGCCACATGAATGTTGAATGTGGGACGCCAAAACCGAGAGCACTTTTCCAATACGATGTTTAGAAAGCGAGAGCCTACCTACAATGGAGCCACATGAACAATTCACTTTCCTCATCGCAACTTGCAACCATACTTTCCTCAGCGTTCAGGTGTCCTCTGTCCGTTTTGCAACCAAAACTATGAAGCTATGGCGAGTTAAGTCTAAGGATGACTTCATGGTACTTGAAACTATTAACCAGAGGATCTAGTGATTTGTTATCCCCTGGCCATGTTTTAGAGCCATTTGGAGTTTTATATAACCCTACTTCGTGTCCTACGGCCTGTTAATAATTTGTCCTGCTGAAACCAAAAAACATACCTGTGATAGGCTTTCTAAAATTGAACAGATTGATACATCAACATTCCAAAGAACAGAGATGAAAATATTGTTGGTGCAGAGAGATGAAAATATTGTCGGTGCAGAGAAATTTGTGGGAACAATGTCGGTTTTATAGTAGGCCTCTTCTTCCCCTGCGTTTTGATGGATATATCGTTCCTTTTCCTACCATCTTCTTCATGCCTATACCCCACGCAATCTCGGAATCAATTTTACTTCTATCATCTCAATTTTAATTTTTATGGCTCTCGTCCTTTTCCCCCCTTCATTGTTGTTGCTGCAGCAGTTAAACAGCACCGTAGGAATCAAGTGAAGAATACCAGACACGTTTCGGCATGTGGAAACCAAAGCCAATTCACACAAACGGATATATACAAACGAAAACAGAGCAATGCTTTCATATGGAAGGAGGCGATCGGAGATCATATAAAAAAGGGCTTATGGGACAAAGCGCTGAGCATGTATTATCAAATGCAACGTGCAGGCATATCCCCCGACAAGTTGGTATTTCTTTCTGTAATCAAAGCATGCGGCAGCCTATCAGATCTACAAGCAGGCAGAAAGATTCACGAAGATATCATGGCAAATGGATTTGACTTGGATGTCTCTGTTTGCAATGCGCTCGCATCAATGTACGCCAAATGTGGGAGTTTAGAGGATGCACGCCAAGTGTTTGAAAGAATGCCCGAACGAGATGTTGTGTCGTGGAATGCCATCATTGCGGGTTATTCACAGAATGGTCACCCTCATGGAGCATTGGCATTCTTCAATGCAATGCAAGTGCGGGGAATAAAACCCAACTCCATCACCATGGTTAGTGTTTTGTCTGCCTGCACCCATTTATTGGCTATGGAACAAGGTAAGCAGATCCACGGTTATGCGATAAGAAGTGGATTTGAATATGATGTTATTGTTAGTAATGCGCTCATAGACCTGTATGCCAAATGTAGGAATGCTAACAGTGCATACAAATTGTTTCGAAGAATGCCTAAACAAAATGTTGTATCATGGACTTCAATAATTGCTGCTTATTCCCAGAATGGATATCCCCGTGAAGCATTGGAATTTTTTAATGAAATGCAACTACAGGGTATAAAGCCCAACTTAATCACTATGGTATGTGTTTTATCTGCATGTGCTGATTTATTGGCTCTGGAGCATGGTAAGCAGATCCATGGTTATGTGATACGAAATGGATTTGAATCCAATATTACTGTGGGAAATGTGCTTATAGACCTGTATGCCAAATGTAAGGAAGTTAACATTGCCCACAAATTGTTTGAAATATTGCCTGAACAAAATGTTGTGTCATGGACTGCAATAATTGCTGCTTATTCCCAGAATGGCCACCCCCATGAAGCCTTGGCATTCTTCATTGAAATGCAAGTCCAGGGTATTAAACCCAACTCAATCACCATATTCAGTGTTCTACCTGCATGTACTGATTTATTAGCTCTGAAACAAGTTAAGCAGATCCATGGTTATGCAATAAGAAGTGGATTGGAATCTAATGTTATGGTTGGAAATGCGCTTGTGGACTTGTATGCGAAATGTTGGGATGTTAACATGGCCCACAAATTGTTTGAAAGAGTACCTAAACATATTGTTGTGTCATGGACTGCAATGATTTCTGCTTATTCCCAGAATGGCCACTCCCATGAAGCCTTGGCATTCTTCAATGAAATGCAAGTCCATGGTATAATACCAGACGCAATCGCCATAGTTAGTGTTTTGCCTGCGTGTGCCCATTTGTTGGCTCTGGAACAAGGTAAGCAAATCCACGGTTATGCAATAAGAAGTGGATTTGAATCTGATGTTGTTGTGGGTACTGCACTTGTAGACATGTATGCCAAATGTGGGCATATAGGCATTGCTCGACAAGTGTTTGACAAGATGTCTAGTAGAAATGTGGTCTCATGGAATGCCATGATTTTGGCATATGGAATTCATGGACATGGTGAGGATGCTCTTGTTCTTTTTTCCCAAATGCAACAAACAGGCACAAAGCCAGATCATATCACCTTCACTTCTATTTTGACTGCCTGCTCTCATGCAGGGTTAGTGGATCAAGGCTGGCAATATTTTGAGTCCATGAAGTCAGATTATGGCCTTGCACCTAAATTGGAACATTATGCGTGCTTGGTTGACCTTCTTGGGCGTGCAGGGCATTTAGATGAAGCTCATGACATTATAAAAAATATGCCATTAGAACCTGGTCCGAATGTGTGGGGAGCCTTGCTTGGGGCCTGCAGAATTCACTGTAATATTGAGCTTGGAGAACAAGCAGCAAAACACCTTTTTAAGTTAGAACCAAATGATGCTGGAAACTATGTATTGTTGTCAAACATGTATGCTGAGGCACGCAGATGGGAAGATGTACTAAAGTTGAGGACAATGATGAAAGACATGGGAGTGAAGAAACAAGCGGGATTCAGTTTTGTTACAGTACATAGAGAGGTTCATACATTCTTCGTGGGAGACAGAACCCATCCTCAATCTGAAAAAATTTATGCAATGTTGGAAACTTTGTATGGGCAAATGAAGAAGGCAGGTTATGTGCCTGACACAAATCTTGTGCTGTACGATGTGGAGGATGAGGTGAAGGAAAACATGCTACGTAGTCATAGTGAGAAGCTAGCCATTAGTTTTGGGATCATCAATACAAGCCCAGGCACCCCTATCCGTATCATGAAGAACCTTCGGGTATGTAGTGACTGTCACAATGCCACTAAGTTCATTTCCAAGATTGTTGGACGAGAAATTATTGTGAGAGATGCAAATCGATTCCACCATTTTAAGGATGGATTGTGTTCTTGTGGAAATTACTGGTGACACTAGTTGAACCGAGCAATGAATCTTTTTATGCTTTCTAACCAATTTGTTGCATGCTATTCCTTTGTTAGGTAGAGTAACAAAGGAATACAAATTTGGCTACTCCTTTGATATGATGATAAGCTCAAGCCGTGAACAATGTCTCTATACAAACACACTATCATGGAATTGTGTCAAATAATTGGCATAATATACGACATCATTCATTGATGTAAATTCGACAAAATGTTTAATACATACAGTTTAACCTTATTTTTGTGTTATCATGAATCTATAAGATCTGCATAATAGAAATGCGTAAGCAAATTAGATGTCGGATTATAAGTCTAATCTGATTTTTATTTTGACATGGTTATTTCATGGTCTATGTTAAGATTTCTCTAATCTTAATGATGTCAAATGCATCTTAAATCAAAGGGAAATCATTTAGAATTTAGAAATGGAAGGAATATGCATTACCATGACCAAGCAAAAGAGATAGTTGCATCTAGAGTGTGTTATATGGTATTTTATGATAATGTTGAATGTTATGTTAAATTATATAGGGTTACATTGTTCTATGTTGAAGATAATTGCATTTTCAAATATTTTTAACTTTTTACATCACATTCACCCCATAACATCATATAAATATTAGCAATTATGTAGAGAGAACAATATCAACAATGTAGCGGAACACTAATGAATTATAGAAGAAAAACATGCACAAATAGAGATACCAGGATTTAGGTAAAGACTAGGGCAAAACCCCACAAGGGGGAAAACCCAACTAGATTTTTCTTCTATTAGATATTCATCAAATGTTCAACTGAGATACAAAGTAGATACATCAATCACATTGGCCCTCCTAAGGCCAATCCAAGTCAGTTCACAACTTCATTTATGAATTGAATGATATAGAGAGCTACTGCCATATCACAGTTTACTAGAAACAATATAAGTGTCTTGGATTTGAGAGATCTGTGGTTTGCATCTTTTGAATCAGTTACCGGAGAATCCACAGTATGAACATTTTTATGCCAACGTTTCAAATCCCAAATGGGATCCATCATCAGGACTTATGAATGATGATGGATCCCATTTGGGATTTGAAACGTTGGCATAAAAATGTTCATACTGTGGATTCTTCGGTAACTGATTCAAAATATAAGTGTCATCATCACTATTAAGATATTATCATACATCAAAGATACATTTCCAGTCTTTGCCATCACAATCACCACCATCATTGGCATGTTAAGGCTAGGTTATCCTTGTCAACAAGATCTCAATCATCAAAAGCACTGCCATCAAGAATTATTGCCGTTAGGGTCATACATCATGTATCATAGACACTGCCATATCAAACAAGATCATTGCCTTATCAACTACTGTCACTGCCATCAAGTATACTGCCATAAGAGCATTGTCATGTGCAAGGTTACAACCATCATGTTATCATGATTACTATATCACAAATATCATAGCCAATGCGATTTTCATAATTATGGTCAATGATCACACATGTGAATAATTGAAATCGCACAAAAAAAATATACAAGAGCGAGTTGCTAATAAGTCAAAGAGATAAGATGTGAGCTACCAAGATCCTAACAAGCCTCTTTAGAATTGATGCAGGGCACTGTAGTATGTTATGTGAGCGACAACCCGAGCCATAGAGATATGTGAACCACTGAGATTTAGAGAAAATTACAAAGTATAGTGCAAGAGCCACAGGGATCAAGCCTTACCACAGAGATGAAAAATGCGAGCTTATGTTGAGGAATGTGACGCAGTGAGTCTTGCCAAACCACAGATCAAGTAACATACCCAAGTCACAAAAAATTACAAACTTGCTTCATCAGAGAGACATACGATATACGATGTTGCTAGAGAGACATATGATCTTGTATAAAAGATATACGGTCGTGCATCAGTATATATGGTCTTGCATACGATGTTGTTGGAATATACGATCTTTGCTCATATGATCTTGCTCAGAGATATGAAGTTGCAAAGGCAAAGATATGAAGTGGTGAATTTCCATGACCTTGGATCTAGGTTAGAGTCTTAAAATCACTGACGCTACTAAACCAAGAATCTCAACCATAAACTACTTCGTACAGCGGAAATATAAAGCAGCAAATCACATATGCACAAAACATAGGAAACTTTTTAATTTTTCAACTCAACTTCGTAATATTAACAACATATAATAGAATATATGGCTCCCGTACCAGGGATAATGGCCCTCATACATCCACTAGTACAAAACAAGATACTCTAACCATTTGGCTGTAGCATCTAACAACTCCTCTCGGTTGTACCTTGTACCTGTCAGGTCCTTCGGCTCCCGATCTGCAACTTCTGCCTCTATTGATGCTTCAAGACCATCTCATCACTGAATCTCAGATGTCCAATCTGTTGTTTACTTGTGCCTTCGTCCATCAACGCCACAACACATCAAGACTCTTGTTGAGTTGTTCACAACTCCACTTGTGAACAACTCTCAACTGCCCACTGCTTCTCCTTAGCTACTCAGGGACTTCAACCCAATATGGTCTTCCTACGCTGCATTGATGAAGAATAACATAGGGCATGGAGGACTGCCACCTATCACCGCAAGATGTCCATCTACCATAATGAACACGGGCTAGAAAGACTGCCCATCCTCTGCTGTTGAAGTCCTTCTCCACACACAAGTCTCGGGCTCCACAAATTGCTCCTGGTATACCTTTGTCCATCAAGGTGTTGCTCACGGGCTCCAACTTGGACACTATTTCGCTATCCTCTAGCAGACCATAAATGCCCAATCACATCCACACTTGGTCTTCTCTCACGCTGCCCTCCAACAGTCCATGAGAGACCAAGTCCACATTGTAGCATCTGCGCCTAGTTAGGGCATCCCCACACCTAGGAGACTCTTACACACAACTGCCCACAAACTTCAGCATTCCGCCCTTTTCCTTGCAAAAGAGGAGCTATTGCGCAAATCTAGGCACCTCAATGTGTCCTCGCTTATCACACCATCAATTCATCAATCATCAAGTAAACATCTGCAACACTCCTTGCTGTTGTCCTCTTACCTTCCAATCTGATGTGCCTACCGTCACCTTAGCTTCTTGGTAAGCTTTCCAATAGTCCACATGGGCACCTCCAAACAACCCCTAAGGTTTCTTCACGCTACCCATCATCTGGTCCAACCAATGATCCAATCATGGATTGCCAACTGTGCCCTCTTTCTGCTGTACAAGGTCTTTTATGACAAAAAATCTAGGGCACTGTTAGGTCCTTATACTACTAGTATAGCCCCTTATTATTATCAGTGCAACCCCCTTATTGTATTGTTGTGCCCATGTAGTCCCCATGTTGTTATTATTGTGCTCCACAGAAGCCCACTATCGTTATTGTTGTGCCCCTACAATATTATTGTTATGTAGGCTCTAATTATATTGGGACCCCGTAGGCTCTTATATATAGAAATGAGGTCTTGTCATTTGTATCATTCAAGAATTATTCATTTGTGTAATTTAAAGGAGGTTGCCCCCTTGAAGATGCTTATTTTTAAGTCGTTGATCTATTTCTTCTTTTATTTTGTGAGTTGGTTTAATAACATTTGGTATCAGAGCTGATTATATTTCCCAGTTTCCCTGCAATGACCCTTAATTCAACTTCCTTGCCTTCCCAAAAAAATTTCAAGAGTAAAAACGGATCATGATAGTCTTAAATACTTTTTAGAACAAAGATTATCTTCAGAAGAGCAGCAAAAATGGGTCACAAAGATGTTGCATTATAACTTTGAAATCATCTACAAAAAAGGGAAGCAAAATGTTGTTGCAGATGCACTCTCAAGAAAGGATGAGAATGTGGAAGCATTGCTTTATGCAATTTCTATTATCCAACCATATTGGATAAACGAAGCAAGGGATGAATGGAAGAATGATGAAGAAGTGTGGGCACTCATTCAAAAGTTACACCAAGATCCTAGTACATATGATACATTTAGCTGGAAACATGATTCGTTAGGGTACAAATATCACTTATACCTTTGTAAGAATTCCCAACTCAAATAAAAGATTCTTCTAGAATTGCACACCTCTCCCTTAGGAGGGCACTAGAGGTTTTTAAAAACTTACCACAAAGTTAAGAAGGATTTTTTTTTGGGATGACCTTAAATCTGATATTCAAAAGTTTGCGGTGGAAGTTTGGTTTTGCAACAAAATAAAGGTGAGACATTAAGACCTTGGGTATGTTACAACCTTTATCCATTCCAAGTCAACGTTGGGAGGAGGTTTTAATGGATTTTATCACAGGTTTACTCAAGTCCGAAGGAAAGAGTGTCATCATGGTGGTAGTTGATAGAGTTACCAAGTATGCACACTTTTGTGCATTATCTCATCCATTTAAAGTCAGTGCAGTTGCCACTGCATTTATGGAAAAAATTCAAAAGCTACATGGAAACCGAAATATTATTGTGAGCGACAGAGATCCCATTTTCATTGGAAATTTATGGACATAATTATTTTCTTGTTTGGGTACTCAATCAGTTCATAGCGCATCTTATCATCCTTAATCTGATGGGGAAACTGATATAGTGAACAAATGTTTGGAAGGATATCTTTGTTGCTTTGTATCTGATAAACAGACATAATGGATCAAGTGTTTGTCTCTGGCTAAATGGCGGTATAACACTTCCACACTGCAGCAAAAATGACCCCATTTATGACACTATGGATATCATCCACCGTCCATCACATCATCTTTAAAAGAAAATTCTAAGGTTCAAGTAGTGGAAGATCACATCGAGCATCAACAACAAGTTCTCCAACTTTTAAAGGATAACCTCATTTTGCACATAATATAATGAAACAACAGGAAGATCAACATCACAACGAAATAATTATTGATGTAGGTAACTGGGTATTTCTATGACTACAATCATACAAACAAATGTCCCTCAAGCAAGCTAAGAAGGATAATAAATTATCACCAAAGTATTATGGTCCTTACAAGGTGTTGCACAAGATTGGTACTATGGCGTACAAATTGGAGCTTCCTGCATCTTCCCGAGTGCACCCAATTTTCCATGTTTCATGCTTAAAGAATGTTATAGTTGACAAGCTCCCAGTTCAAACAATATTATCGGAACTTGATGAGGAAGGAAAAATCATATTGGAACCTGAAACAATCACGGAATCAAGAAACCAACAACTACGAAATCGATCAATTTCAGAGTATCTCATCAAGTGGAAGAACTTACCCGCTGAAGACTCCACATGGGGGGATGATAATTTTATACATAAGCATCCAGAACTACTCAAGCACTGAGGGCAACACTTTTTGAAGGAGAGGGGTATGTTAGGTCCCTATACTATTAGTATAGCCCCTTATTATTATTAGTGCAACCCCCTTATTGTATTATTGTGCCCATGTAGTCCCCATGTTGTTATTATTGTGTCCCATAGAAGCCCACTATTGTTATTGTTGTGCCCCTACAATATTATTGTTATGTAGGCTTTGATTATATTGGAATCCCTTAGACTCCTATTATAGAAAAAATGTCTTGTCATTTGTATCATCCAAGAATTGTTCATTTGTGTAATGTAAAGGAGGTTTCCCCCTCGAAGAGACTTATTTTTAAGTCGTTGATCTATTTCTTCTTCTATTTTGTGAGCTGGTTTCATAACAAGCACCTTGTCACCTTAACACCTAACAAAGATGAGACACACATGACCCAAATACTGGTCCACAAACCACAGACCCAACACACCTCTAACTTTGGTCGAAAAATTCTCCAGTTATGGCTCAAACAGTTTTTCCCTAGAAATCCTCCTCCAAATCTGGAAGAACTCTAGTTAGGGCCACTAAATCTGGAGGCAGGCCAAAAAATAGTGGAATCCGCCAAAAACCTGCCAACTGATAATTTGGGTTTAGTTAATTATAAGTGGAGTTAATTAGTATTAAACTACATATTAGTGCCCAATTATCACACATTTAACTAACTGTAACCCTGATGGATTTGGAGGAGCGACACATAAGGCGGTTTCTAGCGTGGTTTCCCCAACGATTCAGAAATAGTAACCCTAACCTAGCGGTTTCCGTGGTGGTGTCACATGGTGACATAAACCGCATAATTATGGTTTGTGTTGGAGACGTTTGCGTTAACCATTGCCCGTTCACATGGAGTTTAACCCTTGCAAGTGTTGGTTTATTAATGCTCTCCACTGGGTCAATTGAACTCCACCGTAACCATTGGTGTATACGTTCACATGGCGTATATTAATCGTGATTGTTGCGGTTTATGGATCCATCAGTTGATAATTGTTTGGTGTTAATTGTGGCATGTTCACATGGGGAGTTCTAGCCCCCCCTAACCGCCAACCCTCCACTTATTAAAATTCAAATACATGTGAAGGACTCAAGTGGTAAGCATAAACTAGTAGCGGAGGTGGTAGAGAGCTTTGGTCTACAGATAGGAGGTCACCAGGTCGAACCCGATGACTCCATAAAATTTTGTTCCACTGTGCCAAGCCCAACCTTTGGGGAGGGACATGTGGTAGCCTCCTAGCTTACCACTTGTCCCATCCTCATTAGTCCTTCTCAAACCACTAATAACCTGCCACGTCATCAATATGAAACCCGATAAAAACTTGACACTTGTCGGAGCATGATTGAATGTTGACCATCCATTGACCTTGCCTAGTCACTTTCCATGTCAATAGTCTGGACTGTTGACTGTGCAGTGACTGGGCATTTTTTTTGCAAAATTTCGCATATTTAGCAAAGCGAACAAAACTCAATAACTTCCTCATATGAACTCAGTTTGTCAGTGAAACAAGGTGCGTTAGGATCATTTTTTTGAGATGGACACAGTCGCTTAGGTTTCGAGCCATTCTGAGAACTTTTACTTTTGAGCTAAATATTAAGTGCCTGGTTAGGAAGACTCTACATGAGTAGGTATCTTCACTTCCTAATCATCTGCATGTGGCTGCTCCACATCATCCTAAGGTTCCTCCTTTGGAGCTAAAATCTCCTCAACCACATGTAGTTGAAGCTCCCTCTCAAGGGAACATCTCATGGACTTCTCTTCATCAAAATTTACATCTCTACAAACCATTGTCATCTTGTTGGTTGGCAGCTACACCTGATAGTTGTGAGAAGTATTAGTGTACCCCAGAAATATGCCTAGCTTAGTTGTTGGCTCAAGATTTTTTCGTGAATCTTTCGTTACATGGAAGTAGACTGATGAACCAAAAACCTTGAAGTGCACCACATCTGGTTTCTTCTCTAAAAAATCCTCTTCCGGCGTACTCATCCTGAGAATTAGATGAGGGATTTTGTTCTATAAATATACAACTGTGTTGCATGCTTCAGCCCACAAGTGTAATGGTAGACCTTGATCATACAACATCTCCCATGTTGCTCCCACAATACTTATGTTCTTCTTTTCAGCCACCCCATTCTGCTATGGGTTATGAGGTGTTATCAACTCCCATCAAATGACTTCTAATGCACATAAGTTTTTGAACTCATTCGACACATACTCTCCACTGTCATCACTCCTGAGAGATTTAACTTTCCTGTTGGTATCTTTCTCGACCAATGCTTTAAATTCACAAAAATTAGCAAAAGTATGATCTCTTTTTTGCATGAAGAAGATCCAACACTTATGAGAAAAATCATCAACAAATATCACATAATACTCGTGCTTGGTCGTGGATGCTATCAATAATGGTCCACACACATCTAAATGAAATTGATTGAGGATTGCTTGTTCTCGAGTGTCTTTGTCATTAAAGGAAGCTTTGGTATACTTTCCCAATGTGAACCCTTTTCATGTGTCTACCTACTCTAGTGTACCCTTGGGAAGGCCGATATAAATTTGATGCATGATCTTCAAAGCGCCATGGTGCAAGTGACCCAATCTTTGGTGCCACAACTCACCAATGTATTGGCTCCGCACCTTCTCTTCTTTACTGCTCAAGGTAGCACAATATTCTACCTCCAACTTGTAGAGCTTCTTCACTTAAACCCCTATCCTCTTCACCTATCATGTGGCTATGTGATGAAGGAACACATTTCTCTTACTAAATATCACATCATAGCCTCTATCCTCCAACATTGCAACAAAAGTCAAGTTCTTCTTTAAAATTGGAACCTACATAACATCTCGCAAAGTGAGGGGAGAACCTCACTCCCTCTAAAAGGTAACTATACCAATGCCGATAGTGTTATACCTCCCATCATCACCCATCTCAATATGCATCTGGAGATCCTTCTCCTCCAAGTTGTTGAAGAGCTCTTTGTTACTGGTCATATGGAAAGAAGCTCCATTGTCTAGGTACCATGCACTACCCATCATCGATGACACCATACAAGTGATGAGGGTAAAATCTAGTTCGAACTATGAAGCAAGAGCCTTACCAGTCACTCCTCCCGAGGGCTTCTTATTGGACTTCTTATGTGGACACTTTGTGACAAAACGTCCCAGATTGTGACAATGAAAACACTTGATTTTCGACATGTCCTTCTTCTTTCTACCCTAATAAGAATATGATTTGGAATGGGATGACTTCCCTTTCCTTTTCTTTTCCTTACCAGCTAAGGAACAATTCTCCTAGTTATCATGCTTTGATGAGGATTCATCTCTTGTGTTTCGTCGAATCTCTTCCTGTACCAAGTTAGACCACAACTGCTCCCACTCTGGTAGCTTCTCCCTCCCATTAACTGAGTCTTAGTGACTGTTCCCTCTCTTAGGTATTCCTAGAAGTTCTAGGGTCACTAGATCGTCTTTGGAAACAGTGATCTCGACACTTCCAAGCTCATCCCAACATTGGGTGAACTTAGTCAAGTACTTCAGAATTGAGTTGCCCTTCTCCATCTTGATATTTCTATGTTTTTCCTTCAATCCCAACTTCCTAAGGTCACTTCTATTTTGAAACAGGTTCATCAATGCCTTCCTCATTGCAAATGGAGTTTCCTTGCCATGGAGATTCGAGACAATATGATCTTGACCTTCTTCTAGGATAATCCTTCTCGCCTTTGCCACACACTTTCTCCATTCATCTAGATATTTAGCATCTGATGCTGGAGGATTCAGAATATCATGATCTATGAATTCCTTTAGCCCATTGTCTTCCAGCACTGCCTCCATCCTATCCTTCCAATCTATGTAATTCGGGCTGCCCTCAAGGGCATACTCAAGTCTCAAACAGTAGAATGACATTCTGTTGACTCTGAAGTATGAACTGCAAATTCAATTTCACTTGCACAACAAACTCTAATTCTCCTCTTCTATATTGTCTTCAACTATGATGCCATGTAAATTTTTACTTGTAGATTCAACATCTTATGTGATGTGCTAAAATAAAAGATAAGAATATACTCTACTCTTCAGCGGAAACCAAAAATGATCAATGAAAACAGTAAGAAGAAAAGGAAGAATTTCAATCAAACATAACAAAATAAATTTCTCTAGGGAAAGCAACTGCTAAAAACCCTGACTATATATATTGCACTAACCAGAAGGCCTGAGAAGAAAATACAATGCTTTTTGTACCCGAACAATTCTTGCACAAGTACAATCTATCTCTCTGCTTCACAAACCAACTGAAGCCAAAACTTAGCCAAATTTTTTTCCTACCAAGCCCCTACTTCCTTGCACAATTCCGAAGAGAATTAGCCCAAATTTAGTTGGGAAATCCATCACCAAAAACTACACAATTCATCCATAAGCCTTCTACTTAGTCAATTCACCACATGTACAACTCGGAAAATTATAAAACTAATAGTACATTGCCCATGAACTCTAATCTCAACTGGGTCTTCCTCTTAACTTACATGCATGAGTTATATATGAGTGAATTATCAACTATCTGATTGATTACTGCATGTAAATCAAATCCAGTTTAATTCACTTGACCTCTCACTAGTTCCTCCATTAGTTAGGACTAGTTTAATTGAATTTAACTGAGTTAAACTTAATTAAATAATTAAAACTCAAAAGAAGCCCCTAAAATTTAGGGATCACTCTACATGACTCTAGATAGACTTCCAAATCAAATATACTGAGCCAACTAAGTCAACTTAGCATAGTTAACTGTTACAAGTTGCTATGAGAATATAATTACAATTTAATTCCTAATTTAATTCAAGGTCAAATTAAATTAGGATTTCTTGTTGCTATTTTTAAAATTTAGCCACTCCTACCTAGGGGGATAAATTTGTGAGTTCACTACCCCTGAATTTGGAAGAGAAGTCTTGTATGAAGTATTAAATATCCCTTTACATTCAATCTTGGTCCACTTATATGCAAAAATGATTATTGTACTAATGATTTGTTGTGTGCTATACTTTGTGATGTGATTTTTAGGTGGTTTCACAACCATGCCCTAGGCACCTTAACTGGGACTCGAGCCTCCAAAGCATAATTTTGACATCCATAGATAGAGAATTGATAGCTATGAGACTCTGAGCAGGAACAGAGCATCATACATGCCCTTGGGAACCTCCAACACCCACAATGTCTTAGCACTTTTCCTTACAGTTAATGAATTTTTGGGATGATGCACCTAGATCTAATAGGCCCCTAATCGACTTAGCACTTCATGAGGGATGGTAGTTGATCCAAGGCCCAGATGAGGATGATCTGATTCCTTGGGACATGGGAGTGCTAGCACCAACCTAGAATCCCTCAATGTTGGAGCAAAGATTAACATTATGGCCATTTGGAGAATCATGAGACCATCTTTGTTTCCCCGAGATGGATTTTGGGGTCCACGGAAGGATATTGATAGATCTAATGGAAAAACCTCAAAGGATGATTTTATAAGGCTTCTACACCTTTATTGGAACCAAGAAGCCTCAAAGCATGCCTCCTAGAGCCCTACACATGGATGCCATTAGCATTTTGGCTCACACAAGTGGGCAATTTACTTGATTTTATGTTTTCACTAGTGGGTTGGATTGTAACCCAATACATCATTGTAATTTTACATAAGATTTAGGGGCTATCAGGCTTATATATTGTTCCTCCACATATAGTATAATATAAGATCATTTTGTTTCTCATCATTACTTGGAATTGAATAATTCAACCTCTTTGGATATTTTGGCCACTTGTTCTAAGGGGAGAGATGTGATCTAGGGAGTGAAAATTTCTTGAGCATTTATTCTTGTCTCTAAAGAAGTTAATTTGGATCAATACTTGGATTGTTTCACGCATATTGCCTTGTAAGTACCTTGTTTATTGCAAATTTCTAGTTTCATGTCTAATGAATGGAATGAATTGATGATCTAGGTTAAATTTTGGTATCCTAATTTTGTTGAATATCAATTGAAAGGAAAATAGGTAATTATTATTGCATGCATCAATCATAGTATGATATGTGAATCAAAATCCCCTTGGTGATCTCATGTTATCGCTCCCATGTGACCTTTGATCCCTCGCAAAGATGATAGTTGGGATGTTAATGTTAGGGCATCAAAATAGCCTTACTCCTTTGCAACGTAAACTAAATTTTAAGAACTTGTAGATTACATTGACCCTAGGACTAAGCAACTGTCTTCCTTGTCAATGATCATCTCAAATCTTTATCCAAAAAAATTCTCTCTCTCTTGACCTAATTCAACACCTTTAAGGCCAAGTGGCTAACCTAGGGCTTGGTGTGAATTTCTAGGGAGGAATAATTTTGGATTTTGGAGATTCTAAACACTGAGAGGGGAGTGGTTCCTACAAAATAAATTATTCTTGGTATGCATTCACTTCAATTTCATCCATGAATTTATTTTTCCTAGTTTCTTGTTGTAACCTAAACCTAGTTTGGTTCTAGATTCAACTTGGGGGCTTATTTAAGGGTTTCATGTGCCATATCATTTTTGAAAAACATTGTAGGAAACCATTTCTCTTCACCTTGACCTTAGGCCATTCCAACTCTCAAGCTACTAAACAAACCCTATGTTTTGTATACATAAAATTAGCCTCTCTAGGGAAAAAAAATCACTATTACCCTTTGATTAGAGCCTTGTACTTAAGCCATGTCTTTCCCTTAGAATATTTTTGGTTACCCTTGTACCTTAATACCTAGACTATCCATTGTAGGTGACCATGTATTAGGACTCCTCCTTTTGGAAAAACTCTATAAAGAGTAGGGGGTTTTGGCTATGGTGATAGTGGTCCACTACCTCATTATTGTCTCTTAGTCTAGTAATAGCCTTGTAGGGTGCCCCTCTCCAAGGAATGTTATATTTTGTGGCAACATTTTTGGAACCATTGTCGAGGAAAAAGAAAGTCTATCTCTTCATAGAATCTAGTTTTAGATTGAAGGCCAACCATGTTCCAAAAATCAACATGAGGAAGTTTGATGGCAAGGATTCTGGAACATGGACTCTATAGATGGAGCAATTTTTCGATCTCCATAATGTGAAAAACACCCAAAAGTTATGTATTGCAACTTTATATTTGGAACCAAATCAATTTGTATGGTATCGATGGCTTTGCTCTCGTAAACAAATTGTCACTTGGGCATTTTTTACGGAAGAAATGATAGTACATTATGAGGATACAAAGAGCAAGACCTTTTTTAGCCAATTGATGAATCTCAAACAAAAGGGTTCAATGATGGAGCACATTGAGGACTTCCAAAAATTGAACACAAGGGAAAAAGATATTCTAGAGGAGCATATGATTGATGTGTTCATATGGAATTTAAAGGATAATATCCAACATGAGGTTCGCCTTTGGGAACCTGATTCATTGGAGAAGGGATTCAGGTTAGCAAGAAAAATGGAAAGCAAAATTATGGCAACCAAGAAGCCTACCACTCACAACTATAACGATGAAAGTGTTGTTGCCCCTAGCCTTCCACAACCTACAAGGTCGACACCACAAAAATTGGAAGAAAACAGAGCAAAAGAGCTTTGTTACAGTTGTGATAAAAAATGCACTAAAGGTCATAAGTGTGTTGAGAAGAAATTATTCTACATAAATTGTGAAGAGGAGGAAGAAAATGAACAAGAAATGTCAAAAGAAGAGGATATACTCCAGGAACAAACCCTGGATAAAGAAGAAATGAATCTGACCATATATTGTAATGCATTGGCTGGAATTATCACTCTTAAAACTATCAAGATAGAAGGACATATCAAGAAGAAAAAGGTAATAGTGTTGATTGATTCGGGAAGTACCCATAATTTTATTCATTGTAAGATAGCCAAAGAATTGAATTGCTTCCTATATCCAGTACCAAAGTGTCAAGTGATGGTTGCAAGTGGAGGAACCATAAATTTCTCTGGAAAGTGCCATAATATCAAGCTATCCATGGGAAAATATGTATTGAATAGCCCAATGCTTTCCATTCCAATGGGTGGTGTTGATGTTGTACTAGGATTCCAATGGCTACAATTCTTGGGTATAATAGCTTTTAATTTTCGAGAACTTTTCATGAAATTTTGTGCGGAAGGAAAGGAAGTTAAATTAAGGGGTATTGAAGGGAAATTAGGAAATATAATTAGCTCTAACGGTATGACAAAGCTTCTAAATAAGGAAAAATGAGGTTTAATTACACAATTATGTTCGCTAGAGGTTCCCACATTGAAATCATCTATTTCTCCAGATCTCCAAAAAGTCTTGGATAATCGTTCCAAGGTATTTGAGACTTCCAAAGGCCTCCCACCTATCCATGATCATGATCATGCTATTCATTTGATTCCAGGAAGTGTTCCTCCAAACATTAGGCCGTACAGATACCTTTATGCCCAAAAGAGTGAAATTGAACATATCGTTGCAGAAATGATAGAGGTTGGTATAATTCAACCTAGTCAAAGTTCTTTCTCCGCTCCAGTAGTATTGGTGCATAAGAAGGATGAGTCATGGCGCATGTGTCTGAATTATAGGGAGCTCAACAAGATCACTGTTAAAAACAAATTTCCCATTTATGTCATTGATGAATTATAGGATGAATTGTATGGATCAATTTACTTCCCCAAGTTAGATCTTAATTTAGGATATCATCAAATCATAATGAAGATTGAAAACATTCCAAAAACAACATTTAGAACTCATGAGGGTCATTATGATTTTTTGTCATGCCTTTTGGCCTTACCATTGCACCTTCTACATTTTAAGGTTTCATGAATTCCATTTTCAAACCCTTTCTTAGAAAATTTGTGTTAGTATTTTTTGATGATATAATAATCTACAACAAGTCTTGGAAGGATCATGTTCAACATGTTCACAGGGTGCTCAAACTATTGGAGGAGAAACAATTATATAAAAAAACTCCAAATGTTTCTTTGGAGTACAGGAGGTGGAATATCTGGGTCATATTGTATCTCATGAAGGTGTTAAGGTAGACCGTAGCAAAATTAAAGCCATTAAGGAATGGAAAATCCCCACATCCATAAAGCTTCTGCGAGGATTTTTTAGGTTGACATGGTATTATCACAAGTTTTTTAAGAATTATGGGAGAATAGCCGCACCTCTAACAATATTGAAGAAAGATGCATTTCCATGGATTCCATAAGCAACAAAGACCTTCGAACATCTTAGAGAGGCAATGTGCCAAGTACCGGTCTTAGCTACGATGGACTTCACAAAAACCTTTATTGTGGAATGTGATGCTTCAAGAAATGGAATTGGTGCTATTTTAATGCAAGATGAAAGACCCATTTCTTTCGAAAGTCGTGCAATCAAATGAAAGTATTTACACAAAGCTATTTATGAAAAGGAAATGTTGGCAATACTACATGCACTTAAGAAATGGTGACCCTACGTAATGGGAAGACACTTCAAGGTAAAAATGGATCATGATAGTATTAAATAATTTTTAGAACAAAGATTATCCTTTGAAGAGCGACAAAAAGGGTCACAAAGATGTTGGGTTATGACTTTGAAATCATCTACAAAAATGGGAAGCAAAATATTGTGGTAGATGCACTCTCGAGAAAGGATGAGGATGTGGAAGCATTGTTGTGCACCATTTCTATTATCCAACCAGATTGGATAAATCAAGAAAGGGATGAATGGAAGAATGACGAAGAAGTATGGGCACTCACTCAAAAGTTACAACAATATCTAAGTACATCTGATACATTTAGTTGGAAAAATGATTCGTTATGGTACGAAGATCGCTTATACCTATGTAAGAATTCCCAACTCAAACAAAATATTCTTATGGAATTGCACACTTCTCCCTTAGGAGGGCACTCAGGATTTTTAAAAACTTACCACAGGGTTAAGAAGGAATTTTTTTGGGATGGCCTTAAATCGTATATTCAAAAGTTTGTGGAAGAATGTTTGGTTTGCCAACAAAATAAGTTGAAACAATTAAGACACCGGGTCTATTACAACCTTTATCCATTCCAAGCCAACATTGGGAGGAGGTTTCAATGGATTTTTATCACAGGTTTACCCAAGTCTGAGGGAAAGAGTGTCATCATGGTGGTAGTTGACAGACTTACCAAGTATGCACACTTTTGTGCATTATCACATCCATTTAAAGCTAGTACAGTTTCTACTGCATTTATGGAAACAATTCAAAAGCTACATGGAAACCCAAAGATTATTGTAAGTGACAGAGATCCCATTTTCACTGGAAATTTTTGGACATAATTATTTTCTTGTCTCGGTTCTCAGTTAGCTCATAGCTCATCTTATCATCCTCAATCTGATGGGCAAACTAAGATAGTAAACAAATGTTTGGAAGGATATCTTCATTGCTTTGTATCTGATAAACAGACAAAATGGGTCAAATGGTTGCCTCTAGCTGAATGGTGGTATAACACTTCCTTCCATACTACAACAAAAATGACCTCATTTATGACACTTTATGGATATCATCCACCATCCATCACATCATATTTAAGAGAAAATTCTAAGGTTTAAGCAGTGGAACATAAAATCGAGCATCAACAACAAGTTTTCCAACTCTTAAAGGATAACCTCACATTGACGTAGAATATAATGAAACAACAGGCATATCAACATCACAACGAAAGAAGTTTTGACGTAGATGACTGGGTATTCTTACGGTTACAACCATATAAAAAAATGTCCCTCAAGCAAGCTAAGAAGGATAATAAATTATCACCAAAGTATTATGGCCCGTACAAGGTGTTGCAAAAGATTAGTACTATCACATACAAATTGGAGCTTCCTGCAACTTCCCAAGTGCACCCAGTTTTCCATGTTTCATGTTTAAAGAAGGTTATAGATGACAAGCTCCCAGTTCAAACAATATTGCCAGAAGTAGAGGAGGAAGGAAAAATCATATTGGAACTAGAAGTAGTCACAGAAACAAGAACTCAACAAGTACGAAATTGATCAATTTTAGAGTATCTCATCAAGTGGAACAACTTATCCACTAAATATTCCACATGGGAGGATGAGAATTTTATACAAAAGCATCCAGAACTACTCAAGAGTTGAGGACAATGCTTTTTAGAAGGAGAGGGGCATGTTAGGTCCCTATAATACTAGTGATTCCCCCATTACTATTGTTGATCTAGGTGGATATTGGTGGTCACCTGCCAATTCCACTTGGACCCCCACTATTGCTTCTTTTAATTTTTCAGTTTCCTTAATTGTAGCACAATTTACTATTTTTAGTAGTTTTTCGGGTCCTAAATTTCCGGAGCCGTTTTGAGGCCCTAAATGACGTTTTTGGAAATCTGCCGCCAACGTTTTTCATCTCATAATCATCTTTTACGTCGTAGTCCTCAGAGAGATCTTTCCAACGGGTTATCATGTGCGTCAAACAGAGATAATATGACCAAGTCACGAACCCAGGAAGTTGGTTGTCCAACTCACCCCAAAGGGACCCATAAACTCTTGGTGTTACATCTCCTCAATTTAGGGTTTTGGTTGTTTAGGGTTTGCTCTTATTTTTCAATAATAAAAAGGCCCTTGAGCCTCATTGTAGTTCAGTTCAGAGGCATGTAGCTGCCACATCTCTTCTTAAAGATAACCTACTATTGCCCTAGCTGGTGTATTTCCATTTCTGTTTGTAAGCATATTTCAGTATTTTACATTAATGAAATGAGGTATTATTTACGCTGCATCTTTGTGTTTGTGGTTATCTTTGTAATTTGTTGCGTTCCTATTTAAATCTGGATCAATTGTCATTGTAGCCCTTATTATTATTATTATTGTGCCCCTATTGTTCCCATATTGTTATTAGTGTGCCCCATAAAAACCCACTATTGTCATTGTTGTGCCCTTATGTTATTACTATTATGTCGGCTTGATTATATTATGACCCCTTAGACTCCTATATATAGAATGGAGGTTTAGTCATTTGTATCATCCAAGAATTGTTCATTTGTGTAATGTAAAGGAGGTTGCCCCCTTGAAGAGGTCGAATTCTAAGGCATTGATCTATCTTTTCTATATTTTTGTGAGTTGGATTCATAACAACCACCAAGGAAGATTATACCATGCAACAAAATGTACCAAAATCCTTGCCACAACCAAGTTGGTGGGACAAGGAGAGTCACCTTGGTATCCACCTTTTGAAGATCCCAAGGAGAATAGCCCTTATGAACAATAATAAGAAGAGGAAGACTAAGAAAACTTAAATGTAAATGAAACCAATGCATTTAACATGTTACTTGGGGATACTTACTTCCACCCAAATCCTAGCAAAACCCAAATCAATGTTGATGATGTAGGAGGTTGACGAAATAAGGTGGTAGTCTTAAAAATAGACTAATGGTTACTTTATAACCAATCAAACACGTTTAAACGGATTTTGTGCGTGGCTTACTTTTACATGAGGGTTCCGCCTTCCACTAAACACTGTCGGTCCCACTTTGAATTTACCTTAGAAGCGAGTGCCTTGATTTGCACCATTGATCTCCTCCATGATCACCAATTAGCCCGTTGATTTTCCACCATCGATCTTCTTTGTCCAATCTGATGGTCGTCGCACGATCTCGCGTAGACTCAAGCACGGTCTTTATCACTTCGAAGGCATGCGAGAAAAGTTGTTTTCTCTCTCCTTCATTTCCTACATGTCGAGCTCTAAAGCTAATCACGCAGACTTGGAATATTACCACTTATCATTTGAAAGGCACGTGATATACTGCTTCCTGCTCTTCCAATACAACCCACATGATTTAAATCAAACTTTAATAAAGCAATTAAGGAAGGTTTAGTGCTTAATCCCAAGTTTAATGTTTAACGCTAAATGACCGAGATTAACGATAAACACATAAACGAAGATTTATAACTAAAGTGTGAAAACAGAGGAAATACCTGTTTAGGGTCCAAAACACTGATACACAAATGTAAATGAGATTCTGCACCAAGATTAACAACAACTGCACACTTAATCAATTTATTCAATAGAATAGAAGTTACAGAGTATTGGCCCTCTCAGCTCAATTACAACAATTTATTTGACCTTTGTCTCAATCTCAAACCCCTATCTATCACTTAAACTCTCGCTTCTGACTTAATTCTCTATCATCTCAGCTAATCCTTCTGCATTACATTATTTTCTCTTTTAAGAGTCAAATCCTATTCTAACTGCATTAATAACTCAATCTCTATTTTAATCAATCTAGCAATCAAATATATATTCTTAAGCTCAGTTACACACCTATGCAAACAAATTATCCCTTAGTCTAAAAATAATACAATTTTCTAATTATTACAATAATGAAGTAAAGATCATTTTCGAGAGATCCAACCCTCTGTACTAAAACTGACTTTTGACCACTCAGGCCAATGAAATTCAACTCATTTAGCCACAATATGTGAACAAAAAATCACATTGTTGGCTAAGTCTAGATGCTCCTGCATCAAAATCCCAAGGAAGAAAAGAATCATCCCTCAAACTTTCAGGGTTTACTCCATACTTCTGCAACTTTGTTGTTGTCAACCAACTAGCATCCTCCATTGGCTATCCTTTCCATTTGACTAGATACTGAAAATAAACATGTTCTCTAGTTCTTTTGGTACTCTTTTCTCCAAAACAACTTCCACCTCTTTCTTGGTTGTCTTTGGCATTCGTTATTCCCAGTTCAAAGTTTGAACTTCATCTTTTGTAGCTTCCTTCTATAGCTCTGTCTCTGTCTCTTTATACGGATACAAATCTGCAACATTGAAGATAGTTGAGATTCTAATTCCTTCTGGCAATTCAATTTCATAAGCATTAGTTGAAAACTTTCTTACAATTCTACATGGCCCTATTTTTTTCATCTTTAGTTTATTGTAAGTACTAGCAGGAAATTTTTATTTTCTCAAATATACCATCACTAAATCTCCCACTTGGAATTCTTTTTCTCTTTGCTTCATATGAGCTCTCTATTTGTATTTTTCCACTGTTTTCCTGCAATCTGCCATTGACATCTTCTTGTAGTCTGTATCTTCTCTGCAAACTCTTCAAATTTTGCACTTCTTGTCTCCTATTTACACAAATTTTTGAGCTCATACACACCTCTTGGATTCATCCTAAAAACAATCTGAAATGGACTCATTCCAGTTCTTCGGTTTGGAGTGTCATTATAAGAAAACTCATCTTGAGCAAGTGCTAAATCCCACTACTTAGGATTTTGATACACTAAACTTCTCAATATGTCTCCCAAGCTTCAGTTTACCACTTCAGTTTGTCCATATTTTTGAGGATGGTATGCTGAACTGAAACTAAGGTTAGCACCTAGTTTCTTCCAAAGAGTTCTCTAGAAATGCCCAACAAACTTTGCATCCCTATTAGACACAATACTTACAAGCAATCCATGTAACATTACAACTTCTAAAAAAAATAGATTAGCAATATGTGTTGTATCACTAGTCTTTTTACATGCAATGAAATGTGTCATCTTGGAAAATCTATCTACCACAACATAAATGGAGTCATTCCCCCTTTGAGTTTTAGGTATCCCCAAAACAAAATCCATACTAACTGCATCCCATGGTTGGTTTGGTATTGGCAATGGCTGGTACAATTCTGTATTTTGGCTTCTCCCTTTAGCATGCTGACATATCCTGCACTTCTCGACAAACTTCTTACATCAGTCTACATCTTTGGCCAATAGTAAAAATCATTTACCTAAGCAAAGGTTTTGTCTTGTCCAAAGTGACCAAACAGTCCTCCATTGTGTTTCTCCTTAATTATGTTTTCCCTCATAGAACATTTGGGAATGCACAATTTGTTACATTTAAACAGTAAACCTCCTTGGATAAGATAATCTAACCACTGACTTCTGTTATGAACTATTTGATTTTGTACAACTGCATAAATATCTTTGAAATCTGCATCATCTTTATACATATCAATCATTTCTTCAAATCCTACAACCCCAACTTTTAATTCTTGCACAATGAAATTTACCCTACTCAAAGCATCAACAACTTTGTTCAACTTACCACTTGTGTGTTTTATCACAAAAGTAAAGATCCGTAAAAACTCTACCCACTTGGCATGTTTCTGGTTCAATTTTGGCTGGTTGTTTATGAACTGTAATGCATGATTGTCAAAATACAATATAAACTCCTTTGGTAGCAAATAATGTCTCCATTTTTTAAGGCTTGTACAATAGCACAAAATTATTTATCATAAGAAGAATACTTCTTCTTAGCTTCATTTATTTTCTCACTAAAGTATGCTATTGGTCTCTGTTCCTGAGTCAAAATTGCTCCAATTATAAATCCACTAGCATCTGTTTCAACTTGAAATAATTTTCCAAAATCGGGTAAAGCTAAAACTAGTTTATCTGTGATTTTCTTCTTCAGCAACTTAAAATTTTTGTTTGTTGCTTCTGTCCACTTGAATGGCTAATTAGTCTCCTTGATTGTTTCAATAATTGGTGCACAAATATAACTAAAATCTTTGATAAATTTCCTATAAAATCTTGCAAGACCATGAAAGTTTCTTACCTCAAATATGTTCCTTGGAATAGGCCAGTTCCAAATCGCTTGGACTTTCTCTAGATCCATTTTCAAACCTTCCTTAGAAACTACAAATCCCAAGCAAATTAATTCTTCTTTCATGAAACTACATTTCTTTAGATTTATCAGTAGTTTCTCTTTCAGTAGAGTTCTTAAAACAAACTTAAGATGCTCTAGATGTTCTTCTTTGCTTCTACTAAAAACTAGAATATCATCAAGATAAACAATAACAAACTTGCCTACATATTCCTTCAAGACTTCATTCATCAATCTCATGAATGTGTTGGGTGCATTAGTAAGTCCAAAAGGCATCACTAACCACTCATACAACCCATTGTTTGTTTTAAATGCAGTCTTCCATTCATCTCCTTCTCTAATTCTTATTTGATGATATCCACTCTTCAGATCTATTTTAGTAAAATACTTTGACCCACTCAAAAAATCCATCAAATCATCCATGTGTGGTAAAGGACATCTATACCTGACAATGATCTTGTTTATGGCTCTGGAATCTGTACATATACACCATTCACCTCCTTTCTTTGGATTGAGTACTGTTGGTACTGTTATCACTCAGGTTGTCCCTAGGCTCCTTTTAGGGATACGGCCGAGGTAACCACAAACCAATCTTTGGATTGCAGGTTCTAGCCCACCTGCAATCGAAGAGGGCTCTCTCTTAATGATTCAACTTTGTTGATGATTTTAGGCTAGCTTTTGGCTCAGGGGTTGTTTGTTTGTGTTTGGATGGAAGATAGAAATCTCAAGCAAAGAGGCAGGGTAAGGTGTGATAACTTTCAAACCATTGGGCGTGGAGTCATGGAGTAAGGCTTGCTATTGCGTCTTCTTGGTCATAAGAGGATTAAGGAGTGAGATAGCCACACATGATACAATTATCAATCTACCAAAGGGATGGCATGATGGAAATCAGAGATGAAAGGCAAAGGAGAATCATTTCATCATAATGAAAAAGAGGAGAAGTGGGTGAATGGTGATCTAGGAGCAGTTAAGAATTCCTAAATTCTCATTCATATGTGAAAGAAACAGCGTAAACAAGATCATTTAAGTATACATGCTCATAGCTATTTCTGATGAAAACATAAAAAATTGCAGAAATTGAACTTAAGGTGTAGTCAAACAAATCTTAAGCTATTCTTTTTTTCTGCAATTTAGTTGGCGGAAAGGTGGAAAAATCATGAAAATTAACAGAGGTGAGAAACACTTATTGAATCATGTAGAAGCACAAGAATTCCGTAATCACTCCTTGGCCAATTGAACACATCAAGCAGTTTTGAAATCCATGCTTTCAACAATCTTTGATTATAGAAAGTATGAAAGTTACAGTGTGAGTCTCTGCTTGGAGAAAATGCTGAGAAGAAGATCAAGCAGTGTCTTCGACTCACTAACTAACCAACCAACCAACCAACCCCTCACTACATCGTTCAGGGTGGTATATATAAGCAAAATATCAGAAAGTCATTTATTACAATTGACCTAAACAGGTCTGCTGAAGATCTTTTCTAAAACCTAAGTGTTACTGGAATTAAATGCAGGTAGGTCTTTTGGGCTGCGCTAGAGGCAACTGAATCGAAAGGAGTGCATTGTGGCCCTTGGAGGCTCGATGTGGTGCTGTAGGAGTAATTGTGCTTCGGGATCTGTAACTCTGATCTGGTGCGAGGTAAATGTGCAATGATTATGATTTGAGGGTCTTTGAGTGGCTTCGCCCTCTTTCTTTGACTTTGCTGGAAGGTATTAAATGTCTTCTTGCTTTGGGCCGCTGCTTAATATTTTCACTGATACTCTTTGCCGCTACATTGATGGCTTCCGCCACCTGCTGATACTCTTTGACACGCTTGTTCCCTGAAGATTTGATCTGATACACTTTAATCTCTGTCATTGGTCCTTTGTTGTCTTTAAACCGGATTAATTTGGCACGATCGGGCGATTTCAGGCCTTTTCGGTGCAAAACGGGCCAAGGAATCAAAAGATTCCCCAAAGATTCCCCGAAACGGCCTATTTCTCGTAGTGATGCGCGATTAGCGCTTCGCGCTAATCGCACATCGAAAACTGCCTCTGTTTCTGGTTCTGGAGCTCCGAAGTGCGATTTCTCTTCTTGCGCGAAATTTCAGCTTTCTGGCTGCTGACGTCAGCAGTACGGTGGATGACGTCAGCCTGCGGTGGGTCCCTGGTACAGAAGTGACATGGTGGGGTGCTGATGCTTGAAGTCGATGCGATGAACTTCTGCGATGCGATCGCAATATCGCATCGGCGGGGAACAAGAAGGTGTTTTAGTTGGACATTTGGCGCTTGCGACCGTCGATCGCTGATATCGCGATATCGCGTCGGGTGACGACGGATGGGTTATAACTTGCATGGAGAGGATATTGCGATCTTGCGATGCGAGCTGGCTTTCTAGGGTCTGTGGAGTGTTAAGGAAGTCGGCAAGGGGTTTGTTGCGGTCGGAAGGAGTGAGTAAGTGGGTTAGAAAGGCATTTGAGGCTTCGGAAGGAGTCCGTTAACCTGAAAAGGGATTTATACTCTGGAAGGAGTCCATTGTATTTGGGAGGTGGTTTGAAGGTGAAGCATGAGGATTCTTGCTAAGTTTCAGGTAAACTGAGCAATTCCCGGGGGTACTTATGGTTATTTTTCAACGAGGGGGAGGGATATTTACATAGGGGATAATTTTATTTAAGTAGGGGGATGGGAAAATATAGGGAGCTAAATAATAATGTCAGTGGTTAATATGAAGATGGTGAGAAAGCGATAAGTTCAGGAGATCTTAGGCTGTTACGAGGGGATAAAACCTTTTAGAGAAAATATGGAACATCTTTGAGCAAAGCAGATCTTCACCCAAGCTAATGCTATGAGAATGATGGGACTTAAGAGGCATCAAGCAGATCTTGACCTCTTTTGGGGAAGTTATTTAATGATTGGGGGAAATGGAGAAAGGAAGTTAGTGATACCTATTTTTTGATCTTTTCGCATAGAACTGCCTGCTGATTGTGTCCTGAGTAAAGATGACACCTGGAAATCTGGAACGGATCAACAATCAAGATTCAACAACCTCAAAACTACCTACCCAGCCTACTTACCTAACATTTTTCTTCTTTTGGTTTGGGTGCACTTAGACTTGCAAACCCATCATTTCAATTTTTCTTTTCATGCTTTCCTATCTACAGACTGCCCTTATTTCAACCTAGGGAGACCAAGATTAAGCTGTTTGGACCTCCCTTTAACTGGAAATTGGCTATACTGGAATAACTTCTCAAAATTTGGAAGGCAGTTAAATGAACTCTGAGTAGCCTTCTTCGCTTGGAGACTGTTAAGCAAATATGGAGCATTGCAGCATGCAAAGTATGACATATTTGGGCTGTAAAAATGTCAATCATGAAATATGAGTAACCTGCTGCAGTAGGAGGCTAACAATGGCTCCACTTGGGAATGGTTTCTCCTTGTGAGAAGCCAAGAATAGCAGGTCAGATTGCCTTAGTCTTTAGTTGTTGCTGTTGTCTGCAAAATTCTCCTTGCTGGCTGCCTTATTAATCCTACCTACCTACCCTAACCAGCACTTACTTTGCTGTCAGGTGAGATCAAATAACCAGTGCAGCCACTTAAGCAACTGAAAAAAAAGATGAACTCGCTGACTGATTGTTAATGAACTTAAAAGCATTATTCGGTCATGTGCCCCCATAATCAAAGTTGTGGCATGGAAAGGCTGCTGCTGATGTATTTGGTCCTCACCGAGAAAGCATGCTAAAGAACTTGAGTTACGAAGAAGTTCCATGTAGTCTGCGAAAGGGTCACTGAAAACATTATGTGGGACAGTTTCTTCTGGGCCTTCTTGGTCGGATGGAACAGTTGCATCCTCGACAATAAGCCCTGCAACTGATCCTCCAGTCTTTGTCTTGAAAACAAAATCATACTCAATCTGTAAGTCAGAAGGTAGCACTATTTCCCTCTGAGTTGAGGAAGGCATACTTTGGCAGAATTCTTGGCCTTTTAGGTAAGATGGAACAGTTGCATTCTCGGTAATAAGCTCCGCAACTAATCCTTTTGTCTTTGCCTTGAAACCCAAATTATACTCAATCTGTAAGTCAGGAGGTAGCACTAATTCCCTCTGACTTGGGGGAGGGAGATTTTGGAAAAAAATTTCAGGGTCGCGAAAATTATATGATTGAATTTGAGTTTCCAAGAGTTCAATTTCATTTTCATATCTTTCAACAACTAACTCCAGAAAGAGTTTACTCGGGCAGCCTGCTGTTTTTAACAACACCAATCTGAAAAATTCTTCATTAAGCTCAAATTCTGATAAACTTTTCCTGAATCCATCTAAAGCTTCATCAAATGAAAGATCTTCCACGAACTCGGTCATTCTGTCTTACTGTTAATGCTTTGGAACATGGACTATTTGACTGTAAAATTGGTTCGCTCCTTAGTGGAGGCTTGATTGAGAATGAAGTGGAGTCGCCAGGTGGATGCCTTAACTTTGGAGTGCCTGATCTCTATCCACCATAAAAGATCAGAACTAATCATAAAAAGTTCCTAAGAAAAGGAGCACTTTCTCCAGAAAGCGGGGTTTACAGTAATGGACAAAGCGATTTAGTCCCCCAGCGGAGAACACAGGTCGACCGAGACTTTCACAAGTCGGTTTCTTCCTCTGTAGGGCTGCACACTGGTTTCATGAATTTATCTGAGGAGGTCCCCAGTGGAGTCACCATTATGTTATCACTCAGGTTGTCCCTAGGCTCCTTTTAGGGATACGGCCGAGGTAACCACAAACCAATCTTTGGATTGCAGGTTCTAGCCCACCTGCAATCGGAGAGGGCTCTCTCTTAATGATTCAACTTTGTTGATGATTTTAGGCTAGCTTTTGGCTTAGGGGTTGTTTTTTTGTGTTTGGATGGAAGATAGAAATCTCAAGCAAAGAGCTAGGGTAAGGTGTGATAAGTTTCAAACCATTGGGTGTGGAGTCATGGAGTAAGGCTTGTTATTGCGTCTTCTTGGTCATAAGAGGATTAAGGAGAGAGATAGCCACACATGATACCATTATCAATCTACCAAAGGGATGGCATGATGGAAATCAGAGATGAAAGGCAAAGGAGAATCATTTCATCATACTGAAAAAGAGGAGAAGTGGGTGAATGGTGATCTAGGAGCAGTTAAGAATTCCTAAATTCTCATTCATATATGAAAGAAACAGCGTAAACAAGATCATTTAAGTATACATGCTCATAGCTATTTATGATGAAAACATAAAAAAGTACAGAAATTGAACTTAAGGTGTAGTCAAACAAATCTTAAGCTATTCTTTTTTCTGCAATTTAGTTGGCGGAAAGGTGGAAAAATCATGAAAATTAACAGAGGTGAGAAACACTTATTGAATCATATAGAAGCACAAGAATTCCGTAATCACTCCTTGGCCAATTGAACACTCAAGCAGTTCCGAAATCCATGCTTTCAGCAACCTTTGATTATAGAAAGTATGGCAGTTACAGTGCGAGTCTATGCTTGGAGAAAATGATGAGAAGAAGATCAAGCAGTGTCTTTGACTCACTAACTAACCAACCAACCCCTCATTACATCGTTCAGGGTGGTATATATAAGCAAAATATCAGAAAGTCATTTATTACAATTGACCTAAATAGGTTCGCTGAAGATCTTTTCTAAAACCTAAGTGTTACTGGAATTAAATGCAGGTAGGTCTTTTGGGCTGCGCTAGAGGTAGCTGAATCGAAAGGAGTGCATTGTGGCCCTTGGAGGCTCGATGCGGTGCTGTAGGAGTAATTGTGCTTCAGGATCTGTAACTCTGATCTGGTGTGAGGTAAATGTGCAATGATTATGATTTGAGGGTCTTTGAGTGGCTTCGCCCTCTTTCTTTGACTCTGCTGGAAGGTATTAAATGTCTTCTTGCTTTGGGCTGCTGCTTAAGATTTTCGCTGATACTCTTTGCCGCTACATTGATGGCTTCCGTCGCCTGCTGATACTCTTTGACACGCTTGCTCCCTGAAGATTTGATTTGATACACTTTAATCTCTGTCATTGGTCCTTTGTTGTCTTTAAACCGGATTAATTTGGCACAATCGGGCAATTTCAGGGCTTTTCGGTGCAAAACGGGCCAAGGAATCAAAAGATTCCCTGAAACGTCCTATTTCCCATAGCGATGCACGATTAGCGCTTCGCGCTAATCGCGCATCGAAAACTGCCTCTGTTTCTGGTTCTAGAGCTCCGAAGTGCGATTTCTCTTCCTGCACGAAATTTCGGCTTTCTGGCTACTTCAGCAGTACGGTGGATGACGTCAACCTGCGGTGGGTCCCTGGTACAGAAGTGACATGGTGGGGTGCTGATGCTTGAAGGCGATGTGATGAACTTCTGCGATGCGATCGCAATATCGCATCGGCGGGGAACGGGAAGGTGTTTTAGTTGGACATTTGGCGCTTGCGACCGCCGATATCGCGATATCGCGTCGGGTGACGACGGATGGGTTATAACTTGCATGGAGAGGATATTGCGATCTTGCAATGCGAGCTGGCTTTCTAGGGTCTGTGGAGTGTTAAGGAAGTCGGCAAGGGGTTTGTTGCAGTCGGAAGGAGTGAGTAAGTGGGTCAGAAAGGCATTTGAGGCTTCGGAAGGAGTCCGTTAACCTGAAAAGGGATTTATACTTTGGAAGGAGTCCATTGTATTTGGGAGGTGGTTTGAAGGGGCAACATGAGGGTTCTTGCTAAGTTTCAAGTAAACTGAGCAATTCCCGGGGGTACTTATGGTTATTTTTCAACCAGGGGGAGGGATATTTACATAGGGGATAATTTTATATAAGTAGGGGGATGGGAAAATATAGGGAGCTAAATAATAATGTCGGTGGTTAATATGAAGATGGTGAGAAAACGATAAGTTCAGGAGATCATAGGCTGTTACGAGGGGATATAACCTTTTAGAGAAAATATGGAACATCTTTGAGCAAAGCAGATCTTCACCCAAGCTAATGCTATGAGAATGATGGAACTTAAGAGGCATCAAGCAGATCTTGACCTCTTTTGGGGAAGTTAGTTAATGATTGGGGGAAATGGAGAAAGGAAGTTAGTGATACCTGTTTTTTGAGCTTTTCGCATAGAACTGCCTGCTGATTGTGTCTTGAGTAAAGATGACACCTGGAAATCTGGAACGGATCAGCAATCAAGATTCAACAACCTCAAAACTACCTACCCAGCCTACTTACCTAACATTTTTTCTTCTTTTGGTTTGGGTGCACTTAGACTTGCAAACCCATCATTTCAATTTTTCTTTTCATGCTTTCCTATCTACAGACTGCCCTTATTTCAACCTAGGGAGACCAAGATTAATTTGTTTGGACCTCCCTTTAACTGGAAATTGGCTATACCGGAATAACTTCTCAAAATTTGGAAGGTAGTTAAATGAACTCTGAGGAGCCTTCTTCGCTTGGAGACTGTTAAGCAAATATGGAGCATTGCAGCATGCAAAGTATAACATATTTGGCCTATAAAAATGTCAATCATGAAATATGAGTAACCTGCTGCAGCAGGAGGCTAACAGGTACAGCTCATGGACTAAGACTTTCTCTGATTATGCCTTATCCATTAGTTCTTGTACTTGTCTTCCAACTTCTGCATTCTCTTGAGGAGTTAATCTGTATGTTGCTTTGATTAGCAAACTTGCTCCTGGTATTAGGTCAATATGATGACTAATACTCCTAATTAGTGGCAATGTATTTGGCAACTCATCCACAATAATATCAGAAAAATCATTCAACAGAGTTTTGATTTCTTTAGGTAAATCATCTAAATTTTTGGAAGTCAAAATTACCTTAGGTATCCCTATGACAACAAAATGCATTTCATCACCTTTTCCAACCTCTTGCAATAACTTCTTTCCACTCATCAACGTAACACTATTTCCAGTTGTCCCTTGTCAGCTTCATCCTTCAATGACAGCAGCGTATGTTTATTTCCATCCTTCTCCAGAGTATAAGTATTTCTCCTCCCATCACGAATAGCTTTCCTATCAAACTGCCAAGGTCTTCCCGGTAATACATGGCATACATCCATTGGAATTACTTCACACAATATCACATCTTTATAAGTACCAATCTATATCTCTACCTTGCAATATCACATCTTTATAAGTACCAATCTATATCTCTACCTTGCATTGTTCTGTCACAATAATCTGATGTCCTTTTTGTGACCATGACACTTTGTAAGGAGTAGGGTGTACTGTCTTCACTAACCCTAGCTTGTCCACCATCTCTGTAGAAACAAGGTTATCAGTGCTTCCACTGTCAATTATTACTTTACAACATTTACCTTTGGATTTGCATGTAGTCCTGAATAAACTCTTTCTCTGAGCTGGTTCTCCAGTTTCTTTCTCTGCCTTAAGCAATACCCTTTTCAACAACAGGGATTCTCATACTTTAGGGGATTCTTCCTTGTCTATAATTTGAGGTTTTTCTTCCTTTTCCTCAGCCACATTGACATTTCTCTAACTTGTTGCTTTATTATGAGGACAGTCTCATGATCCATGTCCCTATTCTCCACATGTATAACATCGAATATCTCTTCCTCGGCCTCTTCCTCTAGGTGCAAATATTCCTCTATTAAAGTCTCCTCTCTGTGGTGCTCTACTACTTGAAATTACTGCTTCGCTCTGATGTTGCTAAAACCTTGGTCTGGTAGTTCCTCTACGTCTTACTGAACATTTCCCTCTATTCCTCTGATTTTGTTTCCGTGACATCTTCTCTTCTACCTTCAAACCTGCTTCATAGGCATCTTCAATTGTCTTCAGGCTCAGCCAGCTGATCTCATCCTGTATGTCATATCTCAAGCCATTGATGTATCTGGCTACCTTCTCCATGTCATCCCCTACATGTCCTGCTCTGATACTCAGCCTATAAAACTTTTCTGTATATTCTTTGACAAACATTCCTTTTTGCCTTAAATTCTATAACAGTTTGAAAACATTTAACTGATAATATTTTTTGCATAACTTTAGCTTTCATTATACTCACCATTTTATCCCATTGCTTGATCTTGGACTTTCCTTTTCTTGTTCTAGATGTTTGTAGTTCATCCCACCAAATAGTTGCATGACCTTTCAATCTGGTAACTACAAACTTCACCTTCTTTCTATCATCAACCTCCTCATAGTCAAAATATTTGTCCAATGAACTGATCCAGTCCATCAAATCTTCTACATTGAGATTCCCTTCATACACAGGAATTTCCACCTTTGTTTTCCACCTAATTTAGCCGACATCTTGATAACTTTGGTAGTTTCATTTTCCTCCTCTTCTTCTTCCTTAGAAGATTCTTCTGCAACACTGGAAACTCCTTCATCAGGTGCTCTCCTATGAGCAGTCTCCATTGTTTCCATCCTTGTACACAGACTCTAGATCTCCTCCAACAGAACTACATTTGCTTCAAGTCTTCCTTGACCTATGCTAGCTCCTCTCCTC
>APFE031264461.1:74270-91153 GCA_000404065.3 Pinus taeda | reverse complement strand
TTTTCCTATGGCAAAATTTGCATTGCATTTGACTATCAACCATTTCAACATATGCCCAAGCAGGATCTCTCGCTCTAGATGCCATTTTTTGACTAGGAAATGAAAGCAAACAATCTGAAATTAATATATGGACAACCAAAAAAAAAAACATTGATTCAATGTTCATTTCTGTTTTTTTACAAAAAACACTCTCTAGGCTTTCTAGATATGCACCTAAAATTTAATAAGCAAAAACAGATTTGTAGAGGTGAAAAAAAATACCTCCAGGCACAAACTGCCTCCTCAAGCTTACTCCAAGAATCAACTCCTCAATGCTGCTCCAAATGGCTTCCCAAGAAGCTCCTCACTCCAGCTACAATGCTTGCCCAAGACTCCTCACTGTTGCTCCAAAAACAAACTCAAGAACTGCTCACTAACTCTCAATGAAGTTCTCACTCAAATGCATGAGATGGCTATGAGAGAATGAGAGCATTTGAGTGTGTTAAATAGGGTTTGGGAGGGGGAAATGGACCCCAAATAGCATTTAACTAATTCACAAAACACATTGGAGTCCCCACCAATCAGCAAACACTTGAAAATTTAAAAAAAAATATGACAAATTGCAGTTTAATTGGGGTTACGGGCCGCAGGCAATGGCTCGGCCAAGTTGTTGCGGAAACCGCCGAGTTGGCCGAGTCATGCAATAACTCGGTCGAGTCAGCCATGACTCTGTCTCCCGTACCGTTTTTTCAACCGAGTCAATTTTTTTTGCATTGAAACGAATCAACTCGGTCGTTTCCGTTTCGAATCTGCCGAATTTTAAAACATTGGTGCAGACCCTCTCACTTGCAGAAGTAAGAGGGAGTTGGATTCCAGATATGGAATGGTAAACTGCAAGCCCGTGACTACCTCAAGGATCTTAACTTTCAGAAGTTGTATGGTGGTGATGCCGAAGCAGATTTGGGAAATGCCTCTGAGTTTCATAAACTCATCTGCATTGATGTTATTGGTGAACTTCCATCCGTATATATGCTTTGCAGTTAGTATGGTGAGCTCATATTTGGTTGAGCCTCACTAGATTGGTGCCAAGAATCTTCTGAGACATCTTCAAGGCACAATCTCTAATGGATTGAGATACACTGCCGCAAAAATGAAGCTGCATGATTATTCGAATGTTGACTAGGTAGGCGGTGTGGAGGATCGCTAGAGCACTTCTCAGTGTTGGTTCTCTCTGGATTCTGCTTCGATATCATGGATGAGCAGGAAGCAGAAGTCGGTTGCTATAAGCATCGCCGAGACTGAATACATAGCTACGAGTATGATCTCGTGTGAAGCTGCCTGGTTGTGGAAGCTCATCAGTGAGTTGTTTGTACACATGATGAATACCACTGTGATTCTTTGTGACAACCAAGGGGGATTCGATTATTGAGGAATCTCGTATTCAATGATTGCTCTAGTAGATAGACATCAAATACTACCCTATCTGGGATACGGTAAGTCGATGAGCGAGGAGGCTCCATCGCATTGACACTGATGTACAGGTCACAGACACTTTGTCAAAACCCCGAGGAAAGGTCAAATCTGTGATTTTCCTGAATGACTTGGAGTCGTTGAAAGACCCTCATATAAGGGTCCTACATGTTGCATGCACTGAGCTGTGGGAGCTCTTGGGGGCTTGGGGTACTTATTGGAGTGGCATATAACCACAGGGCGACTCACCCTCCCCTGGTGGTGCGCTATGTACAGGGTGACAAGTTCAACCATTCTCTGTGATACCTCGTGGCGACTATGGAACAAGATGATTAGTTCTCCTATGGGCCGGGATGATTAGTTCTCCCGTGGCGACTGTGAGCCAAGATGATTAGTTCTCCTGTGGGCCAGGATGATTAGTTCTCCTGTGGCGACCAATGGACAGGATGATTCGTTCTCCTATGGACGAGATGATTAGTTCTCCTGTCGAGGCATCCTACCCATGCAGTCTGGGACTCATGGGAAGTACCTCTCATTTGATCAATGAGCAGGGAAATGGGGTTAGGGACCATAGTAGTACTATTAATGGACGCATCATTGTAACTACCGTAGTCCCTATGCTAGGATGACCTCCATTGATCTGGAATCAACGAAACCGATCTGGGATCAGTATGAGTGGTTTGAGACACTCTCTTGTGATATTGATATGGGATCAATAAAACTGACTTCGGGTCAGTAGAGAATGGTAGGAGACATTCTCGATTAATTCTTCTTCTTCATGGTTCAGCAGAGCAGAGAAGTGCAAGGCACTGATGACAGAGATAGTATAGTCGGACATATGGATCAGCGGATGGAGTTCTCCCTAGTTGAGAGGGAGTGTTAAAATTGGAAACTAGGGCCAAACTCCATGTGGGTCATCTTATTTATGGCAGCTGATATTTTTCTTGGATCCCTCTCATCGAGAGGTGGAGGATTGATCAAAATATCAACCGACTTCGATAAGTATTCATGGAGATATAAATTTATTAGTGTTATGGGACAATTCGTCAAGGTCCGCTAGCAACCAAATAAACCCCACTTGTGCTCAACGTTTTAGTATAAATAAAGGAGGACTTCAAGTCATTTAACATTCATCTCTTGTGATCTCACTCTCCACTTGTTTTGGGTTTTTGGTGGAAAAGGAGGTCTAGAGGAGATGTCTTCTATGCAGCCCAAAGAAGGGTCATCTAGGAGAGCCCTGGCCGCAGACTTGTAGGAGATCTGGCCGCAGATCTAAGAGGCCCTAATCCCCAGCTAGAAGAGCCCTAATCCGCAGCTAGAAGAGCTTTAATCCGCAGCTAAATGGAGCCCTAATCCACAGCAAAGGGAAGGCCCTAATCCGTAGCTAGAGGAAGCCCTACGCTGCCCTACCTAAGGGTAGAGTATGAAGATGCCCTAGCCGCAGCAAGACATGATCAAGAAGAGGACAGCTTGCTGGGTTAATTTGCGGACTGTCCTAGACTGTTTGAGGGCTATCAAGACAAGTCCGAGTTTTTGTTCAGGGCTGAGTTGCTGGGTAGAGAAGGTCGAAGAGCTAGAGGAACAAAACGTTGAAGAAGAAGGTGTGTTTGGGCATGCATAGGGACTATCTCATGACAGTGCAAGGCCGCAGGGCTTAGCACACAGAAAGAGCTGCGTAGAGGGTTGTTAAGGTGGACTAGCCCCTCAGAAGGCAGCATGGACAAAGAGGAGGCTTCACTAGGAATGCTACAGACCTTTGAAGGTTGGTTTATGGACTGTCATAAGGGTTTAGGGCTACAGCACATGCCCTAACCAAGGTTGTCACAAACACAGAAGCAAACATCAGTTCAACAAGTGTTTTGCAGGGGTGTTGGATCCTAGTTTAGAATCAATACCACAGTTGGTTACTGTCCTAAAAGATCACCTAGCTGTTGTTGTTGTAGGTGACAGCAGGGCCATGTTTGGGTATGATATGCTGGACATATTATGGGACAGAAGTAGTATGTACAGCAGCATGTATAGGTACAACTGTTGCAGTGGAAGCAGTATGTACAGCAGCATGTATAGGGTATAACTGTTGCAGTGGAAGCAGTGTGTACAGCAGCATGTATAGGTACAACTGTTGCATAGTGGAGGCAGTATGTACAGCAGCATGTATAGGTACAACTGTAATGATTGCAGCATAGTGGAGGCAGCATGTACAGCAGCATGTATGGGTACAATTGTGAGTGGTGCAGCATAGTGCACCGTGATGGGTACAACCATGACTGGTTGCATTTCCGTGACAAGAACAGCTCAGTGAATGGGTGCAGCATGATGACGAGATGCAGCACAATGGAGAATCAGTTTTAGCAGCTTGTTTTCAACTGATCTCGTGTATCATCTTCTTAGAGATGATCTATGCTCTTATCTAGATAAGTCAAAGTGTTAACTTTTGTTGTAAATGTACTCTCTCTCTCTCTCTCTCTGCTGAACTATTGAAGAACATATAAGAAGAATTGATAAAGGGTTTCCCCACATTGGGGTTTGTCCCTGGCTAGCGCCACATCATGTGTCCTCTTGTCTTGGCTTATCTTCTGCGATTTATCATTTATGTTTATGTTCTATCTGCAGATTACTTTAATGCTGATGTGATTGCTAATCGGGAAAAGGTATTGAGCTAACTGTGAAAATTGAAATAAATTGCTCTAAGCATAGAACATACCTAAAATTAACATCCAATCATAGTTAAACCTTCCAAATATTAAACATGAGCAATTTGCACCAGAATTCTAAAAGAAAAAAAACTATCCTATGCCATGGAAGAATTCCATTGGCAAAGCTCCTACAGATAAACACAGTCAACCTTAGTGACTAGCCACTTCAATCATCCCAAGGCATTCTCCACAGGTATTTCACAATCAGTAAGTTGTTCATGGAGCACTTAATTGTCAGCAGTTCCAACTTTAAATTTTAAAACTCCAACAGCAACGCATAAGAACTTTAACCTCAGTTGCAAGGGTTTGAAGGGGACAAGAGCGGATATGCCATTTTTGAAAACCAGGGGGCACCAGAGTGTTCAGGTTCTTCACATAGAAAATCTAAGGTATGTAAAATATTAAAAATAATGGAATTGAAATTTATGTGTAAAAAGTAAAAAAATAAAACAATACAATTCATTGGCAGTAAAACTCAATAACAATCATGATTCATGATACCCACTTTGTCCTGCTCAATGAAAAGCCCTTTTACCTTTGTATAATTGTATTTCCAATGAGTAAATCAAAGAGAACATTGTGTTTCATTGTTCCCCCTCACCCTTTGATGTCTAAAGGCATTTCCAACAGAGGATCAAGAGGAAAATTTGAACTCTAACATGATGTGGAATGGAAGAGCTTAAAAAATGAAAATATCTATAATTGTATACACACTAAAAATATCTGTTTTTTACTGGTTGGTGTTATTGCTAAATTCAAATAACTGTCCTCAATGAATCAAAAACACTTGGATGGTGGCAGCGTGGCCACAACCAATGGATTTCTGCTAAAAACTCAAACCACAAAACTCCAAATGTCTCCTTATGTGATGCTCTTGGAAAAACAAGACAAAAACTGCATATTAAAAAACACATTTTAAGCCCAATGAGTTAGCTCAATTGGTCAAGTCCCTGTCATTAAAGCACCTTTGCTATTGAGAGGTCACGGATTCAATTCTCTCGACACTCTCAGGGTCACGCTACATGGTTGAGCCGGCGGGAAGTGATCCCTTCAGGCGGATCTGCCAGGTACAAATATTCCGTGGACGTAAGAGTCACTAATCTCCACAGTCCATGAACCACATTATTAAAAAGGAATATTAAAAAAAAAAAAAACCAAAAACAAAAAACTAAATTAAATACCAAGTTTTAAGGTATCTTTTGCATAAGTATTAGACCCAGCACAGATGCCCTAGGGATTGCAATTGGGGCCCCACAAATTTTCCATCCAATGGTATACTTTTTTATTAAATGTTTGCTGTTTTTTCCCTTTTTGGGTGGACATCCCCTGATTTTGAAGACTAAAGCTTGGGGAAGTCCGCCGACCAAAAGTTAAAATGTTTCTGTACCCATATCTCAAGTAATGCATCCTCATCTCAAGGACACATCCCACAGGCCAGGGAACACATCTCCAGGCAACATTTATTTTCATTTTCTTTAATGCCAACAATAAATATGTCGGAAGACCAATACTAAATTCATTAATAGATTGTTGACTTGAATATAATTCAGGTTACAGCATATTCCTTTATTGTCAATCTCAATCTAACCCTAACATCACTTTGAATATAAAAGTTCATCTACATGACAAAAGTTACAATCACGAAAGTGAACCACAGCAGGAACACCCAGAAAACGAAAGAAAGAATTTCAGATTTAATAGAGAGATCTGGAAAATGCTTAAACAGCCATGCTTAGTCCCTTCACCTGAAAATAAAAGGAACAAAAGGCTGGAATACACTTTACCTCACAAGATATTTTTCCGGATTGTATCTCCATAAATATGATATATTTGAATTCTGAATTATATATCAACATTGTAAAGATACTGTGACCATTTAGAGACAAGGCATGGAGGACCACATGAAGTGTGGCTCCCTCTTTTTTGTTCAAAGTACATCACATCAAAATAACCACCTCATCACCTACTTTTCTAAGTTAGGAATGAGTAACAAGGAATTTCAAATAGGCTGTTTCCACCAACAGTTACAACCCCTAGAGTCTACATAGAGTTCTACCCCTGTATATCTGATTAGACATAGATGTATGCAAGCGTATATCTAACTCAGAATGAATCGCCTGCAAATAATGCATCTTTACATGCATATATAGACTGTTCCGTACTTTCCATGCAAACATTACCAGTGCCTGATATGAAAAATAGTTGATACCTAAATACAGCAACAAAGAACCTTGACGAAAACTGCATAGTGAAATTCAGCATAATATGGTTCCCGGGTTTCCTTCCATAAACAAATTAAAAGAACAATTAAATCACAAAGATATTTAAAAATTTTGAAATTGAAGTTAAAGGAAAAGCAGTAAAACCTCTCGACGCTGAGAAATCAGCTCCTGGAGATCAGCTTGTGTATATTTCCATGATTCCTTTTATAAATCGTGTTTAAAAAGGAAAAGGACGACCCAAAATAGATCTAATTTCGAAAACTAAAACTTGAATAAAAGCCGGACCTCCTCTGGAAATGAAATATTATTTTCATTCAAAAAGGAAAGCTTCTGTCATTCAACTATTCTTTTCTTTAAACAAATAAGCCTGACGTTTCAATGTTGTTATTTCCTTTTATCAGATACGGAAAACAGATCATAATTTTCGAAGCGAAAACTTAGACAAAACCAGAGAAACTCATTTTGAAGATTATTCCATTAGAATAGGATATCTTAATATTTCAAGATTACCGTGTTTGAAAGGAAAGAATAAACAGAAAAATCTCAGATGTGCTGATCTAACGTACATGTCTCTTGAATCCTTATTCATAGTCTGCGGCATTTCCCAAAATAAAAACTTTTAAATTTCCCTATGCAAAATACTATCTAATTTGCAAAATGAACACAATAACTGACCTTTCCACTGATAATATTCTCCGCAAAATTGCAGATAGCGTCGAGTGTACTATCAATCTGCTGTCTTAGAAAAGGATTTGGCGTACGCTTCGAATCCCTGAGCCAATAATGACCAACCATGCGTCCCTCATCCGGATTAGCAATGGCACCGGCCTCGAGCTCCTCCATCGCCTTGAACGCTCGCTGAAATTTGGGCCCCATTTCCTCCACGAATTCTTCCGTAAATCCGATTCGGCTAACGTCCACATACAGTCCAAGCTCCTTGTGCTGATAAAGCCATTCCAGGTAGCGCTGCCATAGGAGCGCAGGATCCGTTTCGAGCCCTTTTTTCTTCTTCTTAATTTCCAATGAATCTGCACCAGAGACCTCCGCCGGAATTTCCCGGGCTACAGCACTGGCCCGGGTTCCAGACTCGGCACGGCATCTTTGTAGGACAGGAAGATTGATCCTCGGCGTTCTGTACATGATCCTGGGTGTCGGGACCAAATGATGGGGGGCATATCGGCAACGGGAAGTGTCTATGGAAGCCATGGAAGCCCCTTCGCATAACTTCAGACAAAGAGGACGCTGCGCCATCGTTCTGGTCTTCTTCGTTTCCAAATGGGGATTCGATCTCACGACCCCCTACTATTATGTCTCGGAAAAACGGTCGGTGGGTCGCTGACTACTTGGAATATGCTATTTCTGCGTCTTCTTCGCTTGTTTATGATGTATTTCCTGGGGGTTCAGTTAAACCGACCCCGGTTTTGGTTTTCTTGACATTCACAAGGGAAAATTAAGTTCACATGATGGTTTTGGTGGGTCACTGACTACTTGGTATATGCTATTTCTGCGTCTGCTTCGCTTCTGTATGATGTATTTCCTGGGTGTTCAGTTAAACCGACCCCGGTTTTGGTTTTCTTGACATTCACAGGGAAAATTAAGTTCACATCATCATGTGACTCTGAAAAAGCTCACCGAATCCTTTCTTTTTCATGTCTAACAACTTTCACGGCTTGCTTTATTTTAATTTTAATTTTTTTATTTTTTTTTTTTTTTTTTTTGCATTAATTAGGCTGATAGGCCTTTCCTTTGAAAGGGACTTTCGTCGTCCCTTTCGTTCTCCCGTTGACACGTGGCGTCGGGTCCCTTTCGTCCTCGTGCTGACCGCTGGCGTCGGGCGGCATAACACTTCGTCGTGCAAACTAACATTCGATTCGAATATACATGAACCTTGTTGACGCGTGGATAGCAAATAAGGTTGGCGCATTAATATGGAGGAGTTTAGTTGCAACAAATATCCTTTTTAGCGGAGATCATGGCGGAGGTATGGTATGATATGGCCGAGATTCCGTGGCACGTGAACACGGTGGAGCTTATCCCTGTTGACGAGGGTTTGAATGAGCACAAGCAGACGCAGTTGAGAAAGCTTGCGACACTTAATGGGACAATACGGGATGATGAATTCTGCAGGCTTTGTGGTGAACCAGGTCATAGGCAATATGCTTGCCCTACAAGGCTTATAGGTTTCAAAAGTGATGTTTCATGTAGAATTTGTGGTGATGGTGGTCATCCGACTATTGATTGTCCAATGAAGGGATCGGGGAAGAAGATGGATGATGAATACCAGAACTTTCTGGCTGAATTAGGGGGTGGCACTCCTGAGCCATCGGTTGCTAAAATGGGTGACAGTGTTCGTCAGAATCAGACATTGTATCTCACTAGCTCAGAAAATAGGAACCCTCCATGGAAAGAAAGTAGTGGAATGGGCTTGGGTTATAATGGAACGCAGCAAGGTCAACAACCAAATAACTTTCAGTGTGGAATTGGATCAAAATTTTCAAAGGATCACGACGATTCTAATCTATATATAGGATACTTGCCACCTCAGATTGATGATGACGGACTAATTCAGTTGTTTGCACCTTTTGGCGACATTGTTGCGGTGAAGGTCATCAAGGATCGCTTAACGGGGGCAAGCAAAGGATATGGCTTTGTTAAGTTCTATGATACTGCTTCAGCTGCACAGGCAGTGTTGCATATGAATGGGTACCGTTTGGATGGGAGGGTTATGGCAGTCAGAGTTGCAGGCAGGCCACCACAAGCTGGTTTTCCTGGAGGTGGCCAAACCCCAATGCCTGTTATGTATACTGGATCGGATCCCTCTGCAGCAGGTTATTCTTCACAGCAGTTTCCTCCAGGACCACCGTCTGGAAATTCAATGGCAGCAGGGAACACAGTACCTGCTCCAGTTCCATGGGGCCCACCTGTTCCACCTCCACAATACAACCCTTATGCACCGCCTCCACCAAGACCCACTATGTATGGTGAAACTTATCATCCACAGGGGGTACTTACCCTGGACCCCCCATGCAAGGACCTCCTCCACCTGGTACAGCCCATCAAAATATGATGCAGCCTCCACAATTCGGGGGACCTTATCCTGCACAGGGACCTCCTCTGCCTAGCCCACCACCTCAGAGTATGCCTCCTGTTGAACCACCTCAAAGCTTGCCTCCAGGTGTGCCGCCTCAGAATTTTTTCTCTGTAGTGCTAACTTGATGATTGTGGCCAGGTTTAAATTTATCCTCCAATTTGCTTAAAAATAAATTCGCACCACTGTTGCAGTAGACAAGACTTGGCATGGTTGTGAGTGCATATTAGTTGATTATAACTGTTGTTTTCGTTTGCTTTGTAACTTTGATGTGTGGATTGTGCTTATATTGTTGAAACTCGATATTTCTACATATTTATCTGGCTTAGTGTTTATGACCTTAGATGTCTTAGAGGGTATATGATACACGCTTTATATGTGCTCACAATTTTTAAGATCTTGTTGTTCTTGATTCACAGTTCAAAGTCGGTTGAATTTTTTATACCTTTGATAATAATATTATTTACATGCAGTTAAATTTAACGAGGACTTTAATGAGCTTCAGATTAAAGACCTGATGCTACTGAAATGGAGGCATCTTCATAAGCTGCAATTCTGGCACGTTATGGAAACAGGATTGAAATTGCATAACAGAAGTTCATTTTTTTAGACCACCATTAGATGACAGTGTTTTGGATTTGGACTTGTCTCGTTTACCTAATTCATGCCTCATCAAATGTTTTCCAATGCCTGGCACTGTCTGCTATAGATTTACAAATGCCTTAGTCAATTTCACAATTTGTTCTTATTTTAATCATTGATTTTTTCCTATTTAATCAATTGCATAGTCATGTAGTGATTGCAGGGCTAGATTGATATTGGATGGGAACTTGGGAATGGTCCCACGTTTCAAGTAAGTAAGGTCTGTATCTAAACAATATCTACAACAATTTCTCCCTGCACACTGTGCAGTCATTGAGCCCAGGAGGTAGGAGGTATGAATGTAGATCATTTACAATTTAAATTTGTTATAACTCTATCTTTTCTCTGTAGTGCTAACTTGATGATTGTGGCCAGGTTTAAATTTATCCTCCAATTTGCTTAAAAATAAATTCGTACCACTGTTGCAGTAGACAAGACTTGGCATGGTTGTGAGTGCATATTAGTTGATTATAACTGTTGTTTTTGTTTGCTTTGTAACTCTGATGTGTGGATTGTGCTTATATTGTTGAAACTCGATATTTCTGCATATTTATCTGGCTTAGTGTTTATGACCTTAGATGTCTTAGAGGGTATATGATACACGCTTTATATGTGCTCACAATTTTTAAGATCTTGTTGTTCTTGATTCACAGTTCAAAGTCGGTTGAATTTTTTATACCTTTGATAATAATATTATTTACATGCAGTTAAATTTAACGAGGACTTTAATGAGCTTCAGATTAAAGACCTGATGCTACTGAAATGGAGGCATCTTCATAAGCTGCAATTCTGGCACGTTATGGAAACAGGATTGCAATTGCATAACATAAGTTCATTTTTTTAGACCACCATTAGATGACAGTGTTTTGGATTTGGACTTGTCTCGTTTACCTAATTCATGCCTCATCAAATGTTTTCCAATGCCTGGCACTGTCTGCTATAGATTTACAAATGCCTTAGTCAATTTCACAATTTGTTCTTATTTTAATCATTGATTTTTTCCTATTTAATCAATTGCATAGTCATGTAGTGATTGCAGGGCTAGATTGATATTGGATGGGAACTTGGGAATGGTCCCACGTTTCAAGTAAGTAAGGTCTGTATCTAAACAGTGTCTACAACAATTTCTCCCTGCAGACTGTGCAGTCATTGAGCCCAGGAGGTAGGAGGTATGAATGTAGATCATTTACAATTTGCTTTTCCTAATGGAAAATATCATGCAACAATACTATTTTTTCTCGTCCAGATTATCGCAAAAATGCAGCATCAGTGTGAACAACAACTGCCAACATCTTATACAATGGTATTATATAGAAGTTCTATGTTGACGGAGTGAACCATGACTATACATTTAATTTCAAGTCAGAAATAGTGCCTTGGAGGATCCAGATGACCATTTTTCCCTTGCTTAGTCTGGAATCAGTTAATGTTCAAAATATTGTTTGTGGTAGTAAGCATACTGGCTGGAAATCCCATTAGTTTCATTACTTGTTTAAAACTTTTGAACAATTGCTATAGTTCGATGTTTATGTAAATTAATCAAAGTCTCGCCTTTGATTGTAAACCAAAACAAGTTCTAACTGATCTAATAAAATTGAAACTTGAATACCTATTGTAAACGCATGTGATAACAAACACTACTTATGAGAACAATTGTGTTTGACAATAGAAATCTAATTAACAATTTTGTATTTTCTTTGGATTAATAAAATTGTGTCTCTTCTTCTGGTCACTAGTTTTAGTGACCCACTGGTGCTCACTAGAGCTGAAAATTTTCTTGTCCTTGCCTTTGGAGCAATTGTATGTATGTGGAAGGAAAAACAATTATGATATCGCTATTAATTTGCCAGACCATTGTTATGTACTTTTTCAGGTCTGAAGATGTGTAACTTGTCATTTAGCTTGGTACATTCTCTTGTATACCACTTAATTTTGAATTTGTCAATATCATAAATCCAGTAGCCATTTAAGTGTATGTCTGCATGGCAGAACTACGTTGGGCTTGAATCATCATTTCACGTTAGCCAAATACGTTTCTCTTACAATTAGATTGTAATACCTTTTGTTTCTTTTACAATATGATTGTAATATCTTTTCTTTCTCTTCTGTGGGAAATTTTGTACTGGAGTTCAAACATTGTATATAAATAGAAAAATGCAGAAAGTGACCGTGAAATTTTGTACTCGGAATTATGACAAGAAAGCCCCTGTTGGGTTTGTGAGGAAAGAGAGTTTCAACACTAGTTCTGTCTCCAACCGCCAAGATGATTAGTACGCTACTAACATGTTTACTGAAGAATTTATGCTATTCTCTTGTAATCTATAGGCCCCCAAAGCTCCTCATAGATGAGATTTCATTCTGTAACTAAATTTTACAATTCCAATTTAATAATCCTATCGGCCTCTCTTTGTACCTTTTGGGACAATTGCTAGTTATTATTATCTTTAATTAAACAAAGTTTTAGCAAAAAGCAATAAAGTTTTAAAAGAATAAATAGTATTGCTACAAGGAGTTTTTTAAGGAAGATAGAATAACAAAGGATGAAGGCGATGTGCAAAAAAAAAAAAAATATTATATATATATATATATGTAGTGGAAAGTATAGAGGTGAATGTGAAATCATCCAAGGATAAAAGGAAAATGATTGCCCAAATAAACAACCATGAAGAGAAAGCAAGAGAAGAAACGAAAGAAGATTCCACCAAAGTTTCCAAAACTTAGGCTCAAGTTTTTACCAATTTTGCTAATAAGAAAGCAGAAATAAATATTCAGGTTGACAACATGCAAGATAGTGAAAGCAAAGAAAAACAAAATAGGGCATCAAACATAATTATTAAAGGGGTGAAAGACTATGGTAAAAATGAATGTACTCTTGACCTTGCAAGAGATTTCTTGAAAGACAAGTTGGTATGGCAAGGACAAATATGTCAAACAAGGAGGGTGGGTAAGTTTAACTGGGAGAGAGCTAGGCCCATAAAAGTCATCATGCCTAGCTTGCATGATAAATATATCATTCTAAGCAAGAAACATCTCTTAAGGGGTTCTCGTTTTTTTTAGAAGAAAATTTAACTGTAAAACAACATGACGAAATAAAGGAGGAAATTTTAAAGGTTAGGGCAGCAAGAGATGAAGGCAAGAGAGCATGGATTTATAAAGGCAAAGATGTGATAGTGTGATTTGGACCTCCTTCCAAAACAGAGCAGCAAGATGGTAATAAAGAAGAGGCAACAAACTCTTCAACAGGAAATCAGAAAGCAAGGTCAGTATGGGAAAGCAATGACAAAGACTCAAATGTGAGTCAATCATGTCAAAATAAATAGCAATAAAGTCATACCGAAGTTTCCTTAAGATTAGTTTGTTGGAACAACAGAGGTTACCCATGGAGACGAGGCCCTGGGTTAGGGCCTATTGCGGAAGATAGAGACATAATTTGCATCATAGAAACACATGAGCATGAAGGGTGCAAGACACCTCTGATTGAAGGATACTGGAAGATGGCAGTGTGGAACAAGGCAATAGGAAATGGAAAAGGGCACAGTGGTATCATGGTTTTAGTAAGGGAGAAAGAAGGTCATCTCATTCAGTTAGAAAAAGAAGACTCAAATAAACAATTCATTTGGTTTAAAATATCATAAAATGGAAACCAAATCAGAATTGCAGCATGTTATTTTGCGCCACAGGTTTCAAAAATCTACAAAGCTAGAGGGTTTAACCACAAAGATCCATTTGCAACCTTAAAAACGGATATTGCAACATATTCTTAGCTAGGTGAAGTCCTTATAGTAGGCGATTTCAATGCTAGGACTGCAAGTGAGCAAGCTAGCATTCTTTGTTGTAAAGATGATCGCGACCCTATTTGGCTTACGAAAGAAAATAATCATCAGTAGAAAATAATTTCAGAGGATAAGGGTTGCAATCTCTTTGGTGAACAATTGCTTACTCTATGTGGGGCCTTTGATTTAGTCATTTGTAATGGCTTTGATTTAGTCATTTGTAATGGCTTGATTAAATGGGCAAAGTCCGATAATTTCACTTGCAATACTTACAATGGAGCAAGTGTGGTAGATTATGTAATTTGCTCGCATAGTTTGTGTGAGAAAATGGAGGAAGTTTTGATTAGAGATCAACTGTGGAACTTAAAATCAAATCACAAGCGAATTTATTTATGTTTCTCTTGGATTGGAAAGAAATAATTAGAGTAAAAAATTCAGCATGTCCAACAAAATCTCCCAAAGGACAGAATTCCTTTGACCCCTAAAAATTGTAATACCTTCAAAATGACGCTAGATAGGCTCTTCGAGAAGGAGAAAATTACAATTCACAACCTTCATAGTCATGAATTAACACATTTAATTCAATGCGCACTTGCAAAATGCAAAAGAGCAAAAATTAAGAAGTTTGAAACAAATTGCTTTTTTGTTAATGCTTGGTTTGACGAGGAATGCAAAAAGGCAAGAAGAATGTGGAAAGAGTCAAACAAGGATAACATAAAGCTCAAAGCTTACAAACAGTTATTAAGCAAGAAAAAGGTTGATTTCATGGTTTTAAGGAGGGAAGAACTAATCTTCCTTGGAAAAATAATCCCAAATTATTTTGAAAGGAGCTCCAATCGAAAAAGATACAAATTGGAAATAATATTACAACTTCTAAATGGTTTGACTATGTAAGACAACTCTATGAGCAGGTGCTCAAGGTTGACCCTCCCCCCTTGGTCAACACTGATACTGAACTCTTCACGATACAAGAGGTAGAGATGGGTATCAAGAAGTTGGGTGTTGGAAAAGCAAAAGACTTAGCTGAACTCCAAGTAGAATATCTAAAGTGGGGCTCAAATATTCTTGCACCTCACATTACAAAAATATTCAACAATATCATACAACAGGGGTTTCCCACACATTAGACAACTAGTCAGGCAATACCTCTTTTCACGAGCGATGACGTCAATAATCCCTCCAATTATAGGGTCATCATGATAAACCCTTTGGTTGCATAGTTATTTGGAAGCATGCTAGAAAACAAAATTAGCTAGTGGGCAGAAGAAAGAAATAAGCGTGCTAAAGGGCAAGCAAGTTTTAGACCTAAACATTCCACAGTTGATCATTGTGTAACTTTAAGGCACATGATTGAAAAAGTTTGGGAGAAAAAGGAAGAAATCTTTTGTTGCTTTGTTGAATTCAAAAAGTGTTTGACTCAGTTCCTAGGGATAATCTTTGGCACAGAATGGAGAAACTTGGGGTTCCTAAACATTTGAGAGCAGCTATGCATAGACTGTATGAAGAGGTGAAAGTCAAAATTAGAACTTCAGCAGCCATTTCTGAAAGTTTTAGAAGCAAAATCGGGGTCAAGCAAGGTTGCCCACTGTCTCCTACCCTTTTTGGTTTATATATCGACAAGCTTGAGGAGTGTTAAATTCGCAAGGAGTTGATAGTATCTATTTGCGCAAGTTTGTTATAAGGCTTCTTTTGTATGTAGATAACCTTATTCTGATTGCTAAATCGACTCTTGGCTTGCAAGAGCACTTACTATCACTTGAGCATTTTTGTAGAAGTGTGGGGATGCAAGTCAATATTAGCAAAACTAAAGTAGTGGTTTTGTCTAAGAAAATAAAACATAACCAGCATAAGTTCTGCTTTGAAGACAACATTTTAGAAGAAGTTGCGGATTACAAATACCTCGGAATTAACTTCAACAAAAATCTAAGCTGGAATGGTTGTAGAAAGAAAATAACTTTGGGGGGTTGGAAAGCATTTTATGCTTTTCAAAATAGGTGTAGAGAGACAGAGTTATAGGACTGGAAAACCACTCAAACTCTTTTTGGGCTTCTAGTGATTCCGGTGATTCTCTATGGTTGTGAACTATGGGCTAACAGTACATCTGACATGCAGTGGAGACAAATTGAGAGAATTCAGAAGCATTTGATTAAAAACAAATTTAAGATTAAAAGTGCAGTTCCTTATGATATCTTGTTAAGTGAAACAGGGACTGCTCCTATTGAAGCAATCACTATGGTGCGAGTCATAAGGTATTTAAAAAAAATTGAGCAAATGGAAGAGGGTAGATGGCCTAAGGTTGTCTTTAATGATGGATTGTGCAAGAGCAAAAAAACTTGGATGCAGCAAAATAAAAAATGGTTTAGTAAGTGGGATATTTGCTTGAACGCATGTCTCATAAATAGCGAAGAGATAAAATCTTTTTGTTATGGAAAAGTTCCACAAGCGTACTTGGGATACAGAGTTAGGAATAAAGAAAAAGCACTATATTGAAGTGTTTAATCCCACTCATAGTCATCAACCAAAAGCATACATAGAGGCCAATACCTCTTGAAGAGCCAAAATTCTTATTACTCAGTTAAGAACTAATTCTCATCAACCCCGTTGTGAAACAGGGCATTGGAAAAGACCGAAGAAAGTGTGGGAGGAAAGAGTATGCATTTTTTGTTCTTCCAGAAAATTGGAAACAAAAAAACATTTCATTTTAAAATGTGAGGCATTCAAAGACAACAGGGAAAGCTATGCAGATATGTTGACAACTAGCTCTTGGGATAATCTATTTAGCGAGGGGTTTGTCGAGACGCTAGGAGCATTTATTTTGAAGCTTCACAGAAAAAGGGCTGAATACATTAAGCAGATGAAGAAGCAATTTATCCCATAGGCTATTTTTAGCCTCGTGGATGTTAAAATAATTCATTTCTTTCTTTCTTCTCCAATGTACAAAAAAAGAAGGCCGCATAGCTAGCGTTCTGTCCCGCTTATTTTAATAAAATATTCTAATGTCATGATGTGTTTT
>APFE031264461.1:50810-62038 GCA_000404065.3 Pinus taeda | reverse complement strand
GCCTCTGAACTGTTCCGAACTGTGTTACAATGAGGCTCGAAGGCCTATTTATTATTGAGAAACAATGGAAACCCTTCACATTCCAAAACCGACCCTTAGAAGATGAAACGCCAAATTGTGGGCCCCGTTTTGGGTAAATTGATACATCAATTTCCCGGGGTCGTAACTTTGGCATACGATCTTCGTTTGACGCGTATGATAGCTCGTTAGAAATATCTATCCGAGAAATACCACTTTGGGAAGGGAAACATCGGTCCACGGACCCATGTTGCCCCCAAATTTCCCAAAAAAACGTCGTTTAGGGCCTCAAAACGGCTTCGGAAGTTCAGGACCCAAAAAAAAACTGTTAAAAATAGTAAATTGTGCTACATTTACGGCAACTGAAAAACTGAAAGAGACAGTTGCGGGGGTCCAAATGGGATAGGTGGGTGGCCACCAACATCCACCTGGATCAATGAGTAATCTATAAACAGAGGAATACATGTTCCGATAGCCTTAGTTGAGATGCCCCTGAGCTCCTGATCCTGCTGGGATGCTCCTCTTGACTACCGACTGGATTTACCTCCTAGCCAACTAGGAAGTATTTCCTAGCCCAAAAAACCTCCACAAGCTCCCTAGCCCTCCGAGCCCAAGTCCAACCATATGTAATGTGTCCAAGATAAACAATACTCACCTTCTCTCCCTTCTCTCTTCTCGACCTTCCTCTCAATACAAATCCTCCAAACTAAAACCAAGGATCCCCCTCATCCCCTCATCCTCCCCCTTTTATGCCCATTTCTCTTCTCCACCTCAACCACCTCTCATTAATGCAATAACTACTCCCTCATCCTTACATTTGACTTATCTTCTCCCAAGTAATTTGAGAGGACATTTTGGAGATGAGATATGAATATATAATTTGGTAATTAATTGGAGAGGGTAATGTCTTCTCCCAAGTAAATTTGAGAGGACATTTTGGGGATAAGATATGAATATATAATTTGGTAATTAATTGGAGAGGACCATGTCTTCTCCCAAGTAAATTTGAGAGGACATTCTGGGGATGAGATATGAATATATAATTTGATAATTAATTGGAGAGGACCATGTCTTCTCCCAAGTAAATTTGAGAGGACATTTTAGGGATGAGATATGAATATATATAATTTGGTAATTAATTGGAGAGGACCATGTATTCTCCCAAGTAAATTTGAGAGGACATTTTGGGGATGAAATATAAATATATAATTGGTAATTAATTGGAGAGGAGTATGTCTTCTCCCAAGTAAATTTGAGAGGACATTTTGGGGGTGAGATATGAATATATGATTGGAATAAATGGAAAGAGACCATATTATATCAAAATTCAAATTTAAAGAGGTAAGTTGGGAATTGAATAATAACGAAATTTATATCAGTAATAAATTTACAGTTTCACCAATGTAGGTATGTACCAATACTTCTTGATAATTATAAGTCAATATTCTAAGGTAATTTAAACACTAGTAAAATTTGCATGATAAGATTAAGTAGGGCATTATAGGGAGGAGGTCGGGTGGTCAAACCCCGCCGCCTCCTTTTTTTACACATTAAATTTTTTAACAAAGGTCGTGGGTTGGGTTAGGCCTACCCCCGGTACCTGTCTCCCGCTGCGTAGTGGTGGTTGGGTGTGGTTGGGTTCGTGCCCTAAGAATCGACCCACCACCCACTTGTTTTGGTGCAAGTTGTTTGCAGATAGTTCCGTGGGAGGGGCCGGGGGTCATGGCCTGCCCCTCCACCAAATGTTATTTAATATATGCAGTTATGAGAGTTGGGGGTGGCGGGGTTGGTGGCCCCCACCCCCTTTTTTATGTATATATTTTTGTATATAATAACAAATTGTGGAATTTGGAAAATTCGGTTTTGGATTGAAGTAGTCATTTTAACAGGGCAACAATTTTGCTTGGAATCTAGATGGAATTGGCCGAATTCCGTCTGCCGGAAAAAGTTCAAATTATGCCTTCATTAATCTTGCCCAGTCATTAAAAGTCAACCCAACTTTGACTGCCTCTATCCCCTTCATCCGGAATCGGATTGATGAACCATTTGCACCACCGTTATTAGGACGACGATATATATGCTCTTGTCCCAGTTCGAGCATAATCCAAACACTTTGATTTTTGAGCTTTCTTGAGTCCTCTTTGTCCTGTGTGTGTCTCTGGAGCCACCTGGATCAATACTCCCCACTAAGGAGCTGTGGGTCCTACAAAAGCATGAAAAATAATCTGCAACTTCTCTGTACCTTTTCTGCATCACAAGCATCCTGAAAGGCCTCGTTTCCATCTCCTTCACCTTTGTTCTTCGAAGCCTTAAGCGATGAGTCGACACCTGCAACCTCTGCAACCCGTAGTACATTGTTTTTGCCAATTACATGCTTGAATTTCATGACCAACTAATGACCCAAGCGTCCCACACTTGCCATGAGTTTATAAAACATACTCGGTGGTCATGTTTACATCATGATGGACACAATACTCCAGCTACGACAACAAGGCTAAAATATCATTGTTGCTTCAACAAGTGATGGAAAACACATCATCAGTGCAACATATGATTTACAATAATAAGGCCAAACACTATTTTTTCTCTGACAAGTGATGGAAACATGACATCACTTTCACAGTTTATCATGCAACAGAAAATAAGACCAGACATCATTGTTGTTGAAGAAGTGATGGAAAACACATCATCACTTTTACATTTTAAAATGCAACAAATGATTTACAAAAGTACGACCATGAAATGCTAACATATCTAGAAACCATTTTTCACTTATCAAGGTGAATGGGTCGCCTCCTTGTAGTGGTTTTGCTTGTCGAACAATTGTTTCACCTGGTTCATGCACCAACACTTTGTCTTTAAGGCGTTGCTCTGGATGGAGCCTCCAACAAGTGGCTCTTTGATGACCACTTCTATCGCAATGACTGCAATAGGTTTTCTTCCTCCAGGTCTGCTTAACATGTTTCTTTACCTGTTGTTGAGAGGGTCTTTCACGCCTCGTCCTTTTGTGTGTTGCCATTCTTTTCCGACACTTAGAAAATGTATGATTATGTAATCCACAAAAGGTACATGTTTTTCGATGCCATGTTTTACGTTCATAAAAAAAAACATAATTATCATCGAAATGAACATTTTCATATCGAAACTGATTATGCCTATCCTTGTTGTCTCTGGTGTAAGTATGGCGATGAGAGCTTGCCTCAGCTCTTTCCCTACAATGGAAACTGCCATGGGATGATGGGGATGTTTTCCCATCATTCTCTTTCCTCGACGATTTCGACGATGTCTCGGACGAATATGGCACCTTCGAGCATTCTCCTTTAGTGTATCTCGAGCCTGCAAATTGAGATCTCTGCACAACCTCCAGTGGTTGAGTTATCCCTTGGTTATTAACACCAAGTTCTTCTTCCTCCTCGTGCCTCATCTTTGTAAGGAGCCTCATGTTTGTCCCTATAATTGGGATCTCCAAATCTCCAATAGAAATCATACTATGTGATGATGAAACTAAAAGTAAATCAACATCTTTTACCTCCTCCGTCGACTTGGAAAGAACTGATGAGGACCTTTCATCATCTGTTGTTGGTGGTTCGCTAGCTGTCTCGACGCATTCCCCAATTTCTTTCCTAACATACCCAAGTCCTACATGACGAGGTGTTTATTCTACTTTGATGGGGTTGACAATGCCTTGTCCATTAACGCCCAAGAATTTTCCTTAATAACCCTTTCTCTTCAACAGTTTGGAGCCAATTCCTGTGGTATGATTTTCAAAAACAGCGAAATCATCATCAGGACACATACATGAATTTAGAGAACTACATTTTACCTCACATGGGTCACGCTGCAGCGTTTCCAAAGCCTCGTCCTTTGCTTGCAGTTGTCGTAGCAATCTATGTTTATCCTCTTTCTCTTCATGTAGACGCATCTTCAATTCAATGTTCTCTATTTGAAGATTATGTTTATTTTGCTTCAGTCCTTCCATGGCCTCTTTTGTGGCTTGCAACTGAAGCTGCAATCGCTCCTTTTCCTCTGTCTCTTTCTGTAGAGTTTCATACATTATCTCTACCCTTTTGGAAATTTTGAGCATGGTCTGGTACATCGCCTTTTCATCCTCTATCACTGCATGTTCCATTGCTCACGCTGCAATTCACATCCACGCAAAGACCGCTCTGATACCACTTGATCCAAGTCTGGGTGTGACAAAGGACCCTTCTAATACCTTTTACTTTCATGATGTGTTAAATTGCATTTTAAAAGAACATTAATGAATACATCTGCATGTTGTAAAGAAGAGGAACATGACAATCATCAGCACATGAAAACATAAGCCGTTGATAACGGAGTTCGTCCAGGAGGAACTACGTCTCCGGGCCCCGGTGTTAAGATGGTGTAGGCCGTTGCATTAAGTGTTGTCAATAGTGATGATGTACATAGAGGTGATTTCACTATCATACAAGGAAAATGCCCTCACGCAATAGTGGCTCCAAGAGATGTTCCACTAAAGGAACTCTCAGTCAAAAGACTCCTATCAGTATGACATAAACTCATGCACGATGAGCATCCCGCCAACATGGCATAATAGGGATCTCAATGCAAAGCATGCATGACGACAACATGAGTATCTCATCAACATACAATAATGGGATCTCAAAATATAACATGACGAATCATGACAACAAGTACATCACATAGACGATTCCGTGTCACATCAAGAAGGAATCATGAAAACAAGTAATAAATAAGAGTCCACATCAAGCATCAACAGGGATCTGTGTAGCACAGTGCGTAGCAAAAGAATTACATGAATATATTGCATATACCTCACAACCAGGGGCCATCTCAAGAAGCAGATGTCAAATTGTTGAAGTTGTTCGTGGCATCGATCTCATGGCATCAATCGCATGGAAATGGTTGCTCGCACATAAATGCTGACACCTGCATTCCACTTAGAAAAGTGGCTGAAAAATAGAATGAGAAAATGGAAAATCTGAACATACCATCAGATTTGTGGTGTCGAATAGTGCAAAATCGACTATCAAATTTTTGAATTCTGAGAAAGTGGAATTCTAGGGCGAATCTTTTAGATTCCCTTAGATTCCTTAAAGATTCCCTCCTTCGAGTCCTCTGCAAATCGGCTGCTCAGATCAGGAAACTGACTGTGCCATCGGGTTCATGTCACCGAGAGGTGTAAGATCGACATAAAATTTGTCCAATTTGGACACTGCAAAAACTTCACCCTCCTGGAAATTTCGCTCAGTCATGGTTCCACCTGCATAAAAAAATGAATTAACAAATAATCATCTCGAATTCTGTGCCTACTCTTGGTTCCCCCATGCCTAGGCACACTAGGAAAATGCTAGGTTTATAAAAATTCTTGGGCGGGTTAATCAATAAAATGGTTATGGCGCGTTGGTTGGGGGTCTGATTAATAGGGAGGAGGTCGGTTGGTCAAACCCCGCCTCCTCGTTTTTTTAGACATTAAAATTTCTAACAAAGGTCGTGGGTTGGGCTAGGCCCGCCCCCATACTTGGCTCCCATTGCGTCGTTGTGGTTGGGTCCGTGCCCCAAGAGCTAGCCCACCACCCACTTGTTTTGGTGCGAGTTGTTTGCAAATAGTTTCGTGGGAGGGGCCGAGGATAGTGGCTCGCCCCTCCACCAAATGTTATTTAATATATGCAATTATGAGAGTTGGGGGGTGGAAAGGTTGGTGGCCCCCACCCCCTTTATATATATATATATATATTTGTATATAATAACAAATTGTGGAATTTGGAAAATTCGGTTTTGGACTGAAGTAGTTATTTTAATGGGGCAACAATTTTCCCTGGAGTTGGCCAGATTCCGTTTGCTGAAAAAAGGTTCAAATTATGCCTTCATTAATCATCCCCAGTGATCAAAAGTCAACCCTAATTTGACTACCTCTATCTCCTTCATTCGGACTCGGATTAATGAACCGTTCACACCGCCGCGATCAGGACGATGAGATCTACGCTCTGATCCTGGTTCAAGCATAATCCAAACACTTTGATTTTTGAGCTTTCTTGAGTCCTCTTTGTCCTATGTGTGTCTCTAGAGCCACCTGGATCAATAGTGAACTCAGGTAGTGTGATACCATTGTTGGCGGTTTTTCACCACTTAAATAAGCCTTCCCAATGATAATACTCTCCTCGAATGTACGATGCCTAAATAGTCGAGGTAAATAGTTTTTTTTGAAAGAAAGATTGAGGAAAGATAACCCCAATATCCTTTTGCCTTCAAGAAACAAAGGTGTGAGAGGAGAAACTGAAGGAAAACATTAAAAATTATTGGCTAGGGTATGAAGTGATGGTAGAAGATGTAAGAGGAATTGCAAATGGTCTTGCAATCCTTTGGAACCCTGCTGAACTTCTCTTTGATAACTGGATAAGCATGCCTCGCATTATATCTGGACGCTTCTGACATATTGGAACCCAGGATTGGGTGATGCTTTCATCCGTCTATGGGTGTCATATTCCAAGAGAAAAAGCCTCCTTCCTCCAAAATCTAAGATCATTCCACGAAGTGCGCCTGGACGAGCTATGGATTGTTGCGGGTGATTTCAACCTCATCATATACTTGGAGGGAAAAAAAGGAGGGATCAAACGCCAAGATCAAGACATGGAAGACTTCAGAGACCTTATTTCAGATCTAAAGGTGGTCAACATCACAACCATTAACGACATATATACATGGAACAATAGAAGAGGTGGGATGCACTAGATTGCTTCACGGTTGGATTGGTTCCTTATATCAGAAGGTATCAATAGCAAAGAGATATTTCTTGAGGCCTCAACCCTCCCTTGCTTGGGATCGTATCATTGGGAAATCCACTTATAAATGGATCTAAAGTTGGCTCCTCAAAACTAACCTTTCCAATTTGAAACTTTCTGGCTTCAAGACCAGTCCTTCCTGAGTAAATAAAAAAATTGGTGGCAATCTACTATAGTCCAAAGAAGGAACTGAATGCACACTTTCCAACTTAGATTGAAAGACCTGAAAAGTCAGATCAAAACTTGGAATAAAACAGAGTCTGGAAATATCATGAAAGAGAAAGTCAACCTCCAGGAGCGCATGAAAGGAATACAACAAAGGATAATTATTGAAGGAAGAACAAGCCCTCTCGCTCTCGAAGAAGGAAGAACCTTGTTGTCACTCACTACTTCATAAGGTTATTAGTTGCCCAAAGTACAGAAAAACAATGAATTTTGAAGCCATTTCCCAATCCACAAAAGCTCTCAAGGTCAATTTGGGCCCTCTCCACTGCATAGTGCTTGTGATAAGCTTTCCAATGATATATAGAAGTCCAAAAATGGAATTCTAGATCAAAAGTTAGAGCAGTTTGAAGATGGGGGTTATGTTGCCTTGAAATGAAAGAGGAGCACATTGGAGGGCCTCGGGCACAACAAATCACGCATTCCCACGATATAATAGTGCCGCAATCCCGTAGTACCGTGGTCCTACAGTCTTGCAGTCCTATAGTCCCACAGTATCACGATCCTGCAGTCTTATGATGGGCCATCCTTGAGGAATTGCGGGGGGTGAAACACGTTGATAGCGCAAATCGCCGATAATTTGGGCCCTCAGTGTTAAATCGTTGGAGAAGGCCGAAATCATCTAACAAAGGAAATGCATGCAAAAACGAGAACGGGTGGCCCCCTTTCTATCTCTTCCAAGGGCCACGTGGCACAATCCCATTGGCCCATATGTATGACATGATAGCTGATGTCATCAAGACAAGGCAATATGGGTGACACGTGGCACGCAGATTCAACATTTTCAGGGGTCCTATAAGGTCATTTCTAGGTGACACGTGGCAGTGGTGACATCACCCCCACACAGATCGACAATTGGCAATAACACATAGCAAAATTCATTCTTCCGCCAAAGTTCCTTCCCTGCCCGCGATTGTGATATGCGGGAACTCCCTGGATGCGACATTTTATACACTGGAGTTATAGGGATGTTGGGTTCATCCCTTTCAAAAGTCGCACGCTCATTCATCACTCTATCCTGTAGATTGATGATCACAAATTTCAAAGGGAAAAGGATGAAGGTAAAGTGCTATCAAGTGTTGGGACGCGAGATTCCAAGCAACAAAGGGAAAAGGCCCCCGGGACGTGAGCCTGAAGGCCTTAGTGCCCGAGGGCTAAGCCCACGGTCATAGCCCCCAGTCATATGGTAATAAAAGTGAAAAGGGGCTAAACTAAATGGGCTGAGGGGGATCATAGCCCGCAGATTCATATATCTCAAAGGAAAAAACCTCGATTACAGTGATGCCCCGATAGTACAATACAGGGCATTGAAGGTGTCTGGGTCGGTAGCTAAAGCAATGAACAAAGTATGGCGTGACAGTAGATCGGTATGGGGAGGGGACTTAGGCAGACTTAATGACTCGATATGGAGCCTCACTCCTCTACATAGCAAAGGACCGTCGAGACAGGCACTTGTAGCGACCCACTCCCTATTCCACAGAACTGGTCGTCTGCGCAGTAAAGGCAAAAATGACAGAAAATAGCTCTGCAGCAGACGAACGCATCACAACATGGAAGTGGCTTGACCAGAGGCCATTCATAGGGATAGTAGATGGGACACTTCCTCCGTTATCCTCTAGTTTTCTTTCTAGTTTTGCAATTTCCATTTTTTTGCAAGAAGGGATCTAATTCCAATTGTAATCGTTTTGGGCAACGATGCCTTACATGGGCCGAGACAGGTAGTCTAACAGAAAGTTGGAGCTCTGGCTCAAATATTTTTTAAACTATAATTCCATCTCCCCCTCTTCTTATAAAAAGGGGGAAGCAACACTTTACATGGGTTGGCTTGTTCCGAATTTTTTTACCCGTAGGGTCTGAATTCTAAGATGTCATTTTGGTTCAATTTGTTTTTCATGGGGGCTTCACTGATATCATGTTGAATGTATGGACAGGTTATTTGGACCCTTTAAGATAAATAACATTTCCCTGTTGATTCCAAGCATGATCAATGTGCAATATGTTTTCCCTTATGTAACCTCATTTCATAAGTTGTTTTTCCTTCTCTGCAATAGTGTAATGAGATTGTTGGTTTCTCCTTGGTTCATGGATTTACCCTACCTGCTAAATAGATAACAATTCTTGTGTGTATTACAGATTTACTTGTGTTGTTCAATAGCCTACAGTACCTGTAGTAACTACAGATTTACTTGTGTTATTAGATTAGGCTGCAGTACCCGTATGAGCACAACCTTTCTCACACTGTTTGGTGATAGAGGTACCCATGTCATAAGCATGAAACCTCAATAAGTACTTCGTTGTTTCTATCACTCCACCTCCTCCCTCTTCCATATTTCTATTGGAACATCTTTGCATAGGATTCTATGTTGTTTACAACCCTATACATCAAATTCCATATTTCTGCTGGAACATTGCTGCTTAGAATTCTATTTATTACAGCCCTATGCATCTACTTCCCTCATTCCTTTCCTCCTCTCCACCATTTCTACAACTCCAGTTTTAAGTTGTCTCGTTGTTGTGTGTCAGCCACCAGAAGAAGAGGCCATTTCTCTTTGATATTGCCCCAAATTTACCCCCAGCATTTGGATCCATGTGTTGGCTTGAAACTACCTCAGTGAAGGCTTATTGAACTTGTTATCACTGACCAAAATTTCAAAAAACAATTTGGGCAACTTGTATGGTTTCAAAGTTGTAAGTCAGTCTTGGTCAAGTCATTTTTCAAATTTCAAAAAGGGATCCAAGTATTTTCAGTTATGATTATGTTTGGGTTCATCTATGAGAAGCAAATTGACAAGCACTTAATCAGAATTCTTTGAAGTCCAAGTGAAGTAGCTTCCCTTTTCATTTCAAGCGAGGCAATGATCAAGATTAAGATGGTGCAAGCTCTTTCAATTTTCATCTTGCAGGAATTCCATGGATTTGTTTATAGAAGAGAAGGATCGTAGGTCAGGCAGGTGTATTATATTGGATAAGCTTTCAAACAGGTTGGTTGTTGGAGATTTTGTGAAAAAACTTCAAGGAGGTCACATGCAAGTCACCAAAGAATTTGCTTCAGATTTCACAGGATTTAATTCAAAGGTTGGAGTGCTTGAATTACCAATATATCCAGAGGTTATATCTGTAGTCATTGAAATCCCAAGAGAGACAATTTTAGAAAAAGAGAACTATGTGTTTTTGACTCACACAGCAGTTTCGTAGCGCGCTACGAAACTGCTGAAGGTGACAATTTTGTTTTTTTAAGGATCTACCTTGAAAGCAAAAGGGATTTATTTTGAAAGGGATGTTTCTTCAGAGGTGTAATAAGATCATTTGAGAAGGTTTGAGCCCTAATCAAAAGGAAAATTCAAGAAATGAAGACATATGCACATAACAAACCTTGCGCTACGAAACCCCTGAAGCAGCCTGTTTTAGCAGAAAAACTGTTCTTACTAGTTAACTTGCAGAAGCTTTCCTGAGCAGCTGAGAACGAAATTTTGCAAACTGAAAGAGGTTTTAATTCCTAACATACTGCACTACAAAAACCTCTTTCCGTTTCTTCAAATACATCATGAGCTGGGAGAAACAAAGGACCAAAGTTGCGCTACGAAACTGCTGTAGGTGCTGTTTTATGAAGAAAATGAGCAGTTTAATGGTGACGTCAGCAGTTTTTTGAAGGAAACGCCTAAGAAACATAAGGGATATCACTTAAGGCTATCCTAGCTATTCAGAGGATGACAAGTGTGCATTCTCCATAAAGGTAAAAGATTTTGTCTTAAGCTAGAACTTTAATAAAGGTACTTTATTACCTATAGTTAGGGTTTGGCTGAAGATGCATACGTAAAGGTTGGCATGTACACTTGTCCATTCAACAAGGCTTCCAGCATACCTGGAAAGATGGTGATTCTCATCATATTTTGAAGCATTAAACAGCTGGAAACACATGCCTAAACTTTCGAAGGATGATGGGAAACAAAGACCGTGAAAACAGGGGATGATTATTATGATACATGAACTATCAACATTCAAAGCTAATTTGGTTTCATACATCCTTATCTCAGCAATCACGGTCATAACTAAAGAAGACAATAGCTGAAGAAATCATGAAATTAAGTCAACAATGCTTTAAGATTCATATGTTTTGTTTTGATAAAAAAACAGCAGTTTCGTAGCGCGCTACGAAACTGCTGTAGATGACTGTTTTGTAAGAAAACAATGAAGTTGATGCTG
>APFE031264461.1:36146-49710 GCA_000404065.3 Pinus taeda | reverse complement strand
TTGATGGTTATTTGAGAAATGTCTTGAATGTTTAAACATTACATGCCTTGGCTTCTATGAATGAGCAGTTGATAGTTTACTGAAAGATGTTTGACTCCATGAGCCCAATGGAAGAGATGTTATGTTGTTTGTCCAACCAGCATGTTTACTAAATTTTCATTTCAAGAGTTAGCCATCTTTGTGTCTAAAGATAAATCAGTAGTTTGTTTTGAGAAAGCCCTCTCAGGTTATGGAGGCTAATCCCTAGCTAAAAGTCTGGTCTGAAACAGTTACATAAGGTCTTACTGATTAGCAGCCATCAGTACTGGTTTTGTGATAACAAGTTAGACCACCTTGTTCACATGCGGGTGGTCAACCTCCTCTGCCCAGTTAGTAAGCCGCCAATGGGTTGATTTTATCATAAGGTTTAAAAATGGGTTTTGGTTGCAGTTTGTTTAAAATATTAATTCAAAGACCATGAAACCTATCATATGTGTCAGTTCATGACTTAGGCCAAGACCTAAAACAACCCCAGAATGCATCTTATTCATCCCAAATTCAGCCTGAGGAGGTTGGAGTGTCTTTGTAGGCCATTTTAAAGGAAATTTTCTCAATGAAGGCATTAGAGTGGTTTTTGAGTTTTGGTATGCATATTTTGGAAGTGGGACACTGTTTTGCTTTCAGTGTAACAGGAGCATCAGGAGTTGGAATTGGGAACCGTGACAGGTGTTGGAAAGATGGTTCAGAGAACTTGCTTATGAAAGTGATCAGAAGTACCTGTGTGCACATTTAGTCTGGTCAATTCTCTGTGTAATCGGTCTCCTTGGTTTCAATCCTAATAAAGCGGTCGTCCATCTTGAAAGTTGACCCGGAGATGTAGTCCATTAGGGAAGAACTTTGTAATCAATCTTGATGTCTGGTATCACTGTGTATCTTTTGTATTCATTACTTTTTTTCATCTTACTTATGTTTTATCAGTTTTCATAAAGTCTTTCTTCTCAAGTAGTTCTCTCGATTTCTGCACTTTCTGTTAACAATCAATTTGTTAATGGCTAATCAATTCTACATCAGTTTTAACTTATGATCATTCAGGTCATGAAAGGTAGAACCGATCTATTAAAGAATGTGTAAGAGACATTCAACATGACCAAGACCTTCCCAAATTATTTTGGGGTGAAGCCTCTATAACAACAATTTACATCTGGAATAGAAGCCCTCATAGAATTCTTGACAACATGAGTCTGGAAGAAGAATTTATAAGAAAAAAGACGAATTTTGATCACCTCAAAAAATTTTGATGTCTTGTATTCATTAATGTTCCCAAGGAAAAAAGGAAGAAAACGGATCCTATAGGTTCAAGAGGAATATTTGTTGGCTATAGTATCTCACCCAAAGCATATAGAATTTACATCAAGCAATATCACCGTATTGTGTAGGTATAGATGCCAGATTCAATGAAGTGTTGCATACAAGATGTCTAAGGACATACCTATTGACTCTGATAAAAAAGAAGGTCTTATCTTTCCTAATGAAGAGAATCTAGAGAAAGACAACCCTCCAAAACCTATAATTGATCATCATCCCTGAAACTTGAAAAAGACTAGATTGGTTAAGATCAACTTTACAGGAAGATGAAGGACATGCAACATCAAAAGGAACATTCAGAGAAAGAAAGAAACCCAAGAGATATTTAAGATATGTAGCATACATGACAAAACTTTTTGAAGCAAAACCTACATCATACAAAAAGGAAAATGAACATCAAGTATGGAAGAATGCAATTTTAGAAGAATACCAATCAATAATGAAGAATGATGTTTGGGAAATTGTTGCTATACCAAAAGATAAATCAGTTGTGACTTCCAAGTGGGTGTAAAAAATCAATCATGCAACTAATGGGAGTATTGATAAATATAAGGCAAGATTTATGGCTAGAGGACTATATCAACAAGAAGGAATTGATTACAAAGAAACTTTTTCTCCAATATCTAGGTACACTACAGTTAGATCTCTCATCTCTATTACATCTACTATGGGATGGAACCTACATCAAATGGATGTACAAAAACTTTTCTAAATGGAACAATTGGTGAAGAAGTCTACATTTAGTAGGCTCAAGGATTTAAAGTGCATGGAAAAGAAACTCATGTTTGCAGGTTAAAGAAATTTCAATATGGCTTAAAACAAGCCCCTAGAGAAGGGTATGCGAAAATGGATTCTTATCTATTAAGAGTTGGTTTCATCAAAAGTACACAGATCCAAATCTCTACATCAAGGTGGTAATGAATGAGCCCATGATCATATTAATTTATGTGGATGACTTTCTGATAACAGATGTGGAGCATCATATTCATCGATGCAGAAAGGAATTATAAACTAAATTTGATATGAAATATCTTGGACTAATTGCACTATTATCTAGGACTTGAAGTTTGACAGAAACCTGGTGAAATTTATCTTGGTAAAGGAAAATATGTGAGTAAGATTTTACAAATATTTGGAATGATGGGTAGTGTACCTCTGAAAACACCTATGATCACCAATTTGAAGAAGATGAGTTTAGACTCAATTTTTTTTTATCCAACAATCTATTGACATTTGATTAGTTCTTTGGTGTACCTCGTGAACACTCGACCAGATATGTGTTTTTCATTGAACACTCTTATCCAGTTTTAGATGGAGCATAGACATGGCCATTTGATAATAGATAAACAAATCTTAAGATATCTCTGTAGGACCATACATCATTGCTTGAGATACATTGTAGGTAGTGAGATTCAATTATTGGGCTACATAGATTCAGATTGGGTAGGTAGTGATGTATATGGAAAAAGTACCATAGGAGGTTGTTTTTGTTTGGGATCTACTATAGTTTCGTGGATGAGAAAAAAAAAGACTCATTTGCATTGAGCACTACTAAAGATGAATATATAGCATCCAATGAAGTTATTCAATAAGTAGTTTCGATTTATAATTTAATTACAAATCTATTCAAAAGGACCTTTGAACTATACAATCATATGTTGTGACAACCAGAGTTGCATAAACTTGACAAAGGACCTAGTGCTCCATGCATGGACGAAGCACATTAATATCAAATATCACTACATTCGAAGCTTGGTGCAAGATGGATTCGTAAAGCTATAATACATCTCCATTGACAAATAAATAATAGATATAATGATGAAGTCTCTTCCTAATAGGAAGCTTGACTATTTGTGAGACAAGCTTGGGCTTGTTGATATCTCCTCCCTGTTTGAGAGGGAGTAAGGGTGGACACCGTATTCTCCATATGTCATGTACTATGGCCATGAATAATAGTCGTAATCCTAGTAAATGAATTTTCTTGGAGAAAGGTGGATTGGATAAGCATCAGGGATGTACATTCTTGAGTCATGTATTGTGATTGACTAGGATTAACATCCTAAGTTGGATACATGGAATTGATAAATAATGATATAGAGGACATACTTTTCATTGGTTTAGGAAATGGTCTTGTGAGATCATACCTTAGGAACACTCAAGTGGGGTATGTACTTGAGAGGCGGTGGTGTTCAAATGTATGCCTCCCAACATTTATGCTCTGATCTAATAGAGAGATAGAGCTTGTTAGTCAAGGCCTTTCTATTTTTGACAATGTTGGTTAAGATGATGTAAATCATCATTGATTCTTACCAACCCAGATACTCTCTTAGATGAATATGTTAGAAACCTTAAGCACTACTGAAAGGGGGGGATGAATTAGTAGTGTTCCTTATGATATATTTTTACCAATTTTAATTTCAACTGGTTCATGCATTAACTAACCTAAAAAGATCAACACATAAGCATATAATAATGTGACCAGATAAACCAAGACAATCATAAGAGAAACAATGGATAAAACACCAATCATACACATGAGACACAAGGATATCTGGTGGAAACCCTTTTAGGAGAAAAACCACCCTTGTCAATGTTTCCTTGCTCTAAATTTTATATTATGTGTCTAGCAAAATGATGTCTTTTACATAGATTTTTTCCACCCACTAGCTAGGAGACTCGACCTAAAACATAGTTAGATAGCCACCACCAGCTAGGAGATTCAGTCCCAAAATACAATTAGTTGGCCACCACCAACTATTACCAGTTACTAGTGGGAGGAAGCGAGAACTTCTTCTACATCATTGCTAGGATTCACTAGCACAGAATCATTTCTCCAAGTTAGAAAACACCCACTTGCTAGAGGCCACTCCTTCACAACTCTATGTGGATCTCGATTTCTTTCATTTTCAAATTGGATCTGCAAGACACTATGCCCAACAAACCTAGTTGTTATATTAAACCCCAATAGTAAGAAACTCTCATTAACATCAACATAAACAACCAGCTACAATAGTACAACTCACAACCCATCAATACATCAGTAGCATAACATACATGCTCAAAGAAACTATCAACAATAAACAACAACATGCATACAACTATGCCTCTCAACCAGTAATCCATATCAACACACAAGGCGCCTCACATACAACTCTACTCATAATGTAACTAGCAACATATCCAAAAATCCTACAACATCATCGACATCGACCAATATCGTGCAGGCATACTCTCAATACAACTTTATTAGTAAATACAAAACTCAACCATGTAGCTACTAGGAAAGCATACAATACATCGATGTAACGCTTCAGCGATGCACATGAGAATATTCCACTACAATCACAAATATTACTCACATATAAACCTGCCATATGAACACAAAGTCTCCCTGCAATACACCATTAATTCTTGCAATCATAAGTATGTTAGCAACTCCATAGAAAATCCATCACTTTAACATTGCACTGAAGACTATACTGTAATAGATATAACCATATAAATGAAGACTCTACCTATGAATATCATCTATTATAGGCTCTACAAACACTGTCACTAACTAAAAATAAAAATTTTCCTCTCTACCACTAATACTGGCTTCTCCATGCACCTCTTTGTTCCGATCTCAGCCATTGACCTTTGAATGTGCACATGTTTCAGTAATTCAACATTTGTATATCCATCTGATATAGTAGGTCACCCTCTATTCTATACACAAACCTCTACTCGCATTCTACTCACTAACCAACTATCCAATGGTTGATCTACTCTTCTATTTAAACATTTTGGTCCACTACTCCACTACTTAATTTATCAATTAATTCACACTAAATCAACCATTACATATTAAGATAAATTCAAATCAAACTTTCCAACTATTACCAGGAAAAATTACCATAGTTTCAATATTTGGAAATCAATATAATGCATGAAGAATATGGTAAATAGAGTCTACATTGGGTAAGACATGATATCCCTTTGAGAAAAGAATTACTAAGAGGGTTAATGCACGTTTCATTCACAAGACTTGAGTTACCCATAGAGGTTTTTGTTGGAGGACCATAGTTACCCTTTGTTCAGTCCAAAACTTAGTCTAAACTTCTCTAGAACCTCTTGATCTTGATCATTTTCCTTCCTAAACATATCCCAATCTTGTAGGCCCTTTGTAAGCTCATTCAAAGTCCATAGTTCAATTCCATAAACCATTGACTCTACAGTTGAGTCCATATCCAAAAACCAATGTAACACAATGTAGCAACAAATCTATAACACATCAATCATCTCACTAATCCATCAAAACCAACATGGCTGGCTCACTGAACAAGGTTAACATCAATGCTAATTTAAACTAGATACAACCATGAAAATCCATAATGCTAATAGAATATTTCAACTTGAGAGTATCATGTTGTGTCATTATGAATACCTCCCTAGTCAAAAGGGAGTGTTGAAAAATGTAATTAGTGTCGGTCTTCATAATGTAATAAAACATATTTTCTATCATTGATTATATTCATTATTATTATGTTTTGGTCAAAGCAAGTTCTTCATGATTATAGAGTCAATTGAATCAATTTTTTTTATATAAAAAAGTCAAAAGAAAATTATTTGAGCCAAATCCAATTTGGAATTTTTGTAAACAAAATGAAAAAGATTTTTATTTTGAGTCAAAAATTCAACACATGACCAAGTAGGCCCTCCTATTTTAACAAGTTAGACTAAGAGGTAGCTATTTGACCCTACTAGACATGTATAAGTACAAGTCAACTCAACCTCATTCACTTAATCATCATCACATTAATTTATATACCAAAAGACAAGAATAAAAAGAGTGAAGTCAAATGAGAGACACAGAGAGAGAGAAGTCAAAGGAGAGACAAATTATGTTGTTTCTAGCTTGTTTATACTCACACATGCAAATTTTCTAGGGAAAATTTGCAAAAATTATAGGTCTAAAATTCGTCCTTCAATGCAAGTCTGAAATTTTCACAATTTAGCTATATTTGAGAAGGTTTTAATAGTGTTGACTTTGACATGGTTAGAGGAGACTTGGATCAGGGTTGAGTTGATATTTGTGGTAGCCTTGGTCTTGGTATTGGGTCTTATATATCTCATTTTGATCCGATTCTATAAGAGAATGTGCTTTTGGGTTTTCCCCCTTGTGGGATTTTTCCCTGGCTTGGAATCTAATATTGTTCTTTGTCTCTTTATAATCTTTATGCTTTGAGGTTTTGTATAATTGCTTGATGAGAAGAACATAAATTAAAAAGAACACAAATAATACTCACAAGTAATTATCAAGTAAGAGGAATCAAGCTTTAATATATCCAACAATTAGTTTCTCAGTTTCTCAATGTGCTTAGATGGACCCAATACACATCTAGGTTGGCCTTCACCCTTATTGATGGACGTTTCCTTATTCCAAATCCTAGATTACAAAGGATTTCACTAAGATTATTTGGGAGGGGAAGCACACCATGCCTTGATGCCAACACTTACTCTAGATGATGACGCGTCATCCTTACATTGCCTAGGAGGGTGGCACAAGCATTTTTGTGGTTGAAATCCTGATAAAGGAGGTGCCTTTTAGAGATGTACCCATGCACTTCGATGATTTCTTGGAGTGAGGAGAACTCATGGACCATTTCATCACTTGTTTGATGGATATTGATCATTCTTGGAGGATTTTATCACGGTGGAGCGTCTTCATTCCCATACATGTGGGCTATTTTATATTTTTATTATGTTTTTGAGCAATCTCAAGGTCAAATTATGAGATTTTTCCTAAATGAATGCTTCAAGCAAATGTTTTAGGCATTTTCATGTAAAAATATGAAAAAGTAACTTGGTTACCCTCATATAAATAGTGGGTTGAAAAATAATCATTACAAAGAACATTGGTCTTGCACAATTTGGTAAGAAATCAGTTTAATTAGAAGCATAGATGAAGGCCATGAAATAAATCAACCAATGCCAACAACAACCAACAATCAATCACCAAGGTGCTTAGAGCTAGCCAAACCCCTAAAGGTGTTTTGACAAGAAAATTCTCTCGGAAAACATTAGGGGTTTGAGTAATTATCCTAAAAATATAAGCCTAACTACATTAATGGATCTCTCTCTCTCTCTCTCTCTCTCTCTCTCTCTCTCTCCTCTTCTCTCTCTCTCCTCTCTCTCTCTCTCTTATATTATATATATATATTATCTTGGTCTAAGGAATGAGTTAATCTACTTTGGATCAGAAAAATAGATTTAACAATTGGAAACTTTCCTCTATTTATTCATCTAAACTCTTTAATTGACTGGTTACATGTTGGAACCATAGTTTATATTTCAAAAACTCTTTTGTTGTTATTTATAGCATATGCTCAGAGTTGTATTATACAATTTTAGACTAATAGTTTAGTATCTTAAATGTGTATGGCCCCTTTTAGGACAAGAATAATTTAAGGGATAGAATTTCTAGTGTTTAGGTGGTGGCTAAAGAGTGATTGGTTATTAGTTGAAGATTAGTCTTGCTATAGACTTGAAACATCGATTCATAAATGGATAATGTGGAATTAGTTCCGAACACTAAAGCTCAAGATACCCTCCATAGAAATCTTCAAACAATCAATTTAAATTTTATTGTAAATGGATCAAAGCGTGGAGTCATATTTCTAGAGTGGATAGGTTGATAGAATTTTTTCTACATCAAATAGAAATGGTTGACTTAGTTGGCATAAATACAATCACTCTTAAACCAATTTGGTGGAATAATAGGACATGGAGAGAAGCAATGTCAAAAATACTTAACCAGTTCTTGATCTCAACTCCATTGCTACAACAGGTGGACAAGTACAAGTCATGGATTGCAGATGGTAGGATTTAGGCCAGTTCCTAATTTTCTTAGAATTGGAAAATAATATCTAGAATATAAGAAGTCCCTTCAAATTAAATTCAAATTGGCTACAAGAGGAAGAATTCCAATAAATTGTGAGGCAAAATTAGAGGTGATATAAAACAAATTGTAGAATTTCAACAAGTGAGCATTTTGATGTTTCATTAACATTTGCAAAAGAAAATTCCATTGCTTGGGATGGTGAATAACATAGGAATGAAGGTAAGAATATATAGGAGATTTAATTTTATATAATAAGAGGTTTTCAAGAGTAATAAAATTGGTATTTTTGGGGAAGTTGATTAAGTTAGATTAAAAAATTTAGAATACAAAAAAATTGAAATGTTTGAAAATAGGGAGGATGAATGGAGATTACAAACTAGGGATTCTTGGATGGAATTAGGGAATGAAAATACATAACATTTTCATACATTTTCTAACCATTAGAAAAAAAACTAACACAATTTGAGATATGGAAAATGAGAAAGGGGATTTTGTTAGTTATTTTAAGGACTTATTAGATTTAGTGTGAAACATTTTGGTAATATCTACAAAGAGCTAGCAATATTCAACAACGTGGAGATTTTAAATTGGTTTCATAGTTTCCTTGAATGTTGATATAAGTAGATAAAAATGATATATATGAGGCAACATCTAAGAATGAGTTATTTTCCATCCTTTCCACATTTAAGAATACCAAAAGTCCTAACCCTAATGGTTAGAAAATCAATTTCTATCTGAGCTTCTTTGAATCATAAGGGTAGTGGAGGAGGTCAGGACAACTCAAAATTTATTTCTCTAATTCCAAAGCTTGATAAGCTTGGAAAATTTAATGACTTTAGACTTACCTCACTTTGTAACTACATTTATAAGATCATTTTAAAGGTGTTGGTTGACAAATTGAAGAAATTTCTCTCTAATATGATTTTCTTGGAATAAGTTGGCTTTTTGAAAGGGAGAAAGATCCATGAAGCAATTGGATTTGCACAAGTTCTTCACTCTTTTAGACCAAAAAGTGTCTATATTAGTGTTAAAAATAGATATTTTCAAGGAATATGATATGAATTACTAGTTAACTTAAGGATTATACTCTTATAAATCAGTTTAAAATTGGATTTTTTCAATTGGATAATGGTTTGTGTTTCTACAATTTCATTTGTTACACTTAGTAATGCATTTTCTTCTTCCTTATTTCACTCTAAGAAGAAGACTAAGGTAAGGATTCCCTTTGTCTCTCTATTGATTATTACTAATGGTATTACTAATGGTAGAAGGGATTAGCAATACCATTCAAAAAATATAAAAGAATCAAATTTATTAAAGGGATTAGGATTGATTGAGAAGAACACCTTACTCATATTCTATTCATAGATGGTGTATTACTTTTGTAACATAACCAATTTCCTCAATGACTTGCAGAGGTTAGGGGATACACAAAATTTTCTTTTTCCTTTTAGTAGATTGAAAATAAGCTCTGGGACCACTTTATCATATACCCCTACTAAATTTATCCTAACCAAACTTGCAAAAAATTGATTTTCATCTCTCATACTTTTTGTCAAGCACTTTACATGTATACGTTTATTCAAATATTTTGATTCCAACTAATTAAGCAATATTTTTCTTGTATACATTTTGCCAAACATTTTGTATGGAATTAAATATAAAACATTGCTCTAATTCCACTTGTAACATCCTAACTAAAACATACCACTCAATCATGCAACTTTTGACAAATTTAACACATTTCTTCATATTATTTGCATGGAATTCAACATATTCACTACAACAGTACTATCATACAAAAATACTATCTCCATCCATTAAACAACATTTTCGTTGGGGAATTTCATCAAATATTGTGTATGAAATTAATCATTAAACAATTCATCCATTTCCTCGAACACTTTGCATGCAAACTAACATAGAAACTACTTCAGAGCATATATCCTAAATTATAGAAGTGAAATTTCTAAAAACTAAACCAGATAATCAGTGGGAGTTCCCCTCACTGTGGTTCAAGTTTCAACTTCTAGAATCTCCTAGATGAAAATTTATAGCATAAATTCTAACATGACCTCCTTTGGTACCCGATTTTAGGAGAATTCAGGAAGCTTGACTTCCTATGATCGTATCTCCTAAAATATCGTGTCCCAAGCTCTAAAAGTTGGACTAGAGAATGAGTGGGATTTCACCTCGATATGGTCAAATTTTCATCTTTTGGAACCTCCCATGATAAAATTTATATCATAAATTCCAACTTGCCCTGTTTCATGCACAATTTTATGAGAATTTAGGAAGCTTGACTTCCTATGATCATATGTCCTAAAATATCATGACACAAGATACGAAATTTAGATAAAATTATTAGTAGGACTTCCACTCACTATGGACTAAGTTTAAGCTTCTGGAACCTCCCATAAGAAAAATTATAATAGAAATTTAGACGTGACATGTTTGATACATGAGTTTATGATCACTCAAGAAGTTCAAATTCCTCTAATCATATCTCCTAAAATATCGTGATCCAAGATATGAGAGTTGGAAGAGATGATAAGCAGGATGTTCCCTCACTATGGACCAAGTTTCATCTTTTGGAACCTCCCAGAATAAAATTTATAGCAGGAATTCCAACATGACCTATTTAAAGATGCATTTAGGAAGCCCAACTTCCACTAATCATATTTCCTAAAATTTCGTGGCACAAGATCTGAAAACTGGACCAAAGGATTAGCAATATTTCCCCATAGCATGGTCCAAGTTTAAATTTTTAGAAACTCACAAAAGAAAGGTTATAGTAGAAAAGTGATCAATTGTGATCTCAGAGCCCTACATGTCCACATGCACATATTAAATTGCATATAAAAATGAACACAACTTTCTTATAACCTCAAGGTAGAATTTGAAGATAATCCATAGAAAAGTCAAGGCATTGTTTCTATTAATTCCATGAACATTTTCCTACAACCATGAAAAATTATCATGGAGTTGTACATTAATTTCAATAAATAACTAATCAGCATATTCATAGATCACAATTAATAACACTTATTGATACCTAACAATGGCTGAAACTAAAGGTGGGACTTCCATTTTCCACCCAAGCATAGACTAGTTGCAACTTGTATTTATTACAACAGTCACCCCTGAGCTAGAACCATGATCCAAGGGGATTTTTCAAGCAACTTTAGTTGTAAATCATGCTCACAAGTTTGGATCCTTTCCTGAAAATCCAATTCTATCCTCAACCCTTTTTCATTCAACAAAAAACCAAGCCAACTCTTGTTGCTCAAATGCCTTTTTATCAATTTTATTGTGTATTTCTTCATGTTCCTCATGGAATGCTCTTGCGGATATTTTTTTTCTAGTTGCACATTTCATTAAGTAGTGTTTCCAAATAAAACTACTCAAGTTCTTCTTCCTTTTCCCCCTGGAATCCTGGATATATGGTCAAACTATTTAGGTCATTCAAATAAATTTATAATCACTTATAATTAAAGTAAATTTCATTACAAAAATTAGGGTGAGTATATTAGGAAATCAATTCATAACAAACGGTTCTAGTGTCAACACAATGGCCTAGTTTCTTCTTCAGCTCCATTATTCTACTGCACACAGTGATGTCATTAAGATGATTTTATTTACCTTGAATTCAGCCTCATAACATGTGTTCGCCAGTTCACTGATTCTCAAACATCATTGACACATATGTCATGAGAGATAATCATAAATTTTTAAATCAATTATAACATAGCTAGCTGATCTATAGAGAAATTTCTACATGGTATCAGAGCTAGTTGATCTATAGAGAAATTTCTACACGGTATCAGAGCCAAGTTTATCAGAGCTAAGTTATCGGAGCTGTGAACAGTATACAGAGAAGGGTGACAAGTCTAAAGTGAGATGGTTTAATTGTCACAAGATGGGACATTATGCGACTAATTTCCCATCGAAGAAGTCCAAGAAGGGATCCTCAGAAGGATCGAAAGGTGAGGCATTAGCCTCTCAGTTCGAAATGGAATTTACTCTCATCGCATGCATGGTGTCATCGATGATGGGTTGTGGTTGGTATCTTGAAAGTGGAGCCTCATTCCACATGACTGACGATAAAAATTTATTCAGTACCTTGGAGGAGAAAGACCTCAAGATGCGCATAGAGATGGGTGACGATAGAAGGTATAGTGTTTCAGGAGTGGGAAAGTTTTCTTTTCAGAGGGAGCATGGAGCTCCTATCACCTTGAGAGATGTGAAGTATGTGCTTGGACTGAAGAATAACTTGGTATTGGCAGTGATGTTGGAGGACAAAGACTATGATGTGAAACAGAGTGGTTCACGAGTCAAGAACCTGTATGCTCTTAAGGTTCAAGATGCATGCAAAGCCTTGAGGAGCAAGGCAAATGTTAGAGACTTGGTGGTTGAGAGCGAGAGTAAATTACCTCTCAACATGCAGTCCTAGAAGAAGTCTCAGATAATTGTGGAGGACCCACAATTGGAGAAGTTGGCAGAGGGATCACATGCAACCATACCTCCAGGTGTGAGGAGGGGAGATGTGAAGTGATAGCCCCAAGAAGGCTGAAATTGGGCAGGGTCCATTGAGAGGTTTTATGTCATGGATCATACCTTGCTATAGGAGCCCAAAGTACATAATAGCGGGAGGAATCAGTGGGATTGATGCAACCAGAGATCAAAGTGATAGAGGCTAGAGTAGTAAGACACTGAAGAGCATAGAGAAGGATTGACAACAATGCAGAAAGGCAGAGTCAGCCAAAGCACAAAGTTTTCAGTTGACAGAGGCAATAGCAATCAGAGACTTTGATGACAAATGCATCATACAGATTCAGGTTGGATGTTTTTTTTTTGTTTTTGGAGTTGTTGGAGCAACAACACTAGAGAGAAGTGTTGCATGCATAACATTCCAAAGGTTCACGGTCGGGATCGAGTTGAATTCCTTTCTTGTTGAGTGGGAGTGTTGAAAATAGCAACAAGAAATGATAAAAATAGAATCCAGAATATTCCAATTTTAATTTGTCCTTGAATTAAAATTGTGAATTAAATTCGAATTTAGTTTAACTAGCTACTTGGAAATAATTAATTAATTCATTATGGATTAATTAGTTGGAGAAATTTAAGTTAGAAGTCTTTATGAAGTCATGCAACAGTTATCCCTTAAATTAAGGAGATTATCCCTTAATTATGGAGATAAGATTGAGTTATATTTCAGTTGTAATTAGTTAGCTCAGTTTATTGAGTTAAGTCCAGTTAAATTAGTTCCAAACTATTTGAGGAACTAATTGTGAGTTATTAGTCAGTTGATGCATGCATGCACTCAACTAGTGTACT
>APFE031264461.1:28635-34911 GCA_000404065.3 Pinus taeda | reverse complement strand
TCATGCAATAGTTATCCCTTAAATTAAGGAGATTATCCCTTAATTAAGGAGATAAGATTGAGTTATATTTGAGTTGTAATTAGTTAGCTCAGTTTACTGAGTTAAGTCCAGTTAAATTAGTTCCAAACTGTTTGAGGAACTAATTGTGATTTATTATTCAGTTGATGCATACATGCACTCAACCAGTGTACTCCAGATAACTAAAGATTCCCTCATCAGAAACTCATGCATGTCTATTCTGAGAAAGACCCGGTTGAGCTAAATGTCAAGGACAATGTACTATCAGTTGCATGTGTTTTCCTATAAAGGAAACTCATGCATGCAGTCAAGGAAGGTTCCTTGAGGATTGCGTAGTTCTCATAGTGTTTTAGAGAAGTGTGTGAGAGCAGTGTTCCACTGGGTGAAGGAGATCATCCCAGAGGAACTGCACAAGGAAATAGGAGGTTGGAGGGTAGAGAGGAAGGCTTATGAGAAGCCAAGTTTTCCTGTGAGCATCGAGGAGGATTGTACTAAGAGCTAGCTAGCTGTGAGAGCTAAGGCTTTGTATAATTCTAATGTATTTCCACCTTGTATGATAATACAGACACATCACTACGAGACAGGTAAAACAGATCGGTTCATGAGTCAAGAACCTATATGCTCTTAAGGTTCAAGATGCATGCAAAGCCTTGAGGAGCAAGGAAAATGTTAGGGACTTGGTGGTTGAGATGGAGAGTAAACTACCTCTCAACATGCAATCCCAGAAGAAGTCTCAGACAATTGTGGAGGAGCCACAATTGGAGAAGTGGGCAGAGGGATCACATGCAGCCATACCTCCAAGTGTGAGGAGGGGCGATGTGAGGTGATAGTCACAAGAAGGCTGAATTTGGGCAAGATCCATTAACAGATTTTATCTCATGGATCATACCTTCCTACGGGATCCCAAAGTACATAGTAGCGGGAGGAATCAGTGGGATTGATGGAGTCAGAGATCAAAGTGACAGAGGCTAGAGCAGTCAGATACTGAAGAGCATAGAGAAGGATTGACAACAGTGCAGAAAGGTAGAGTCAGTCAAAGTGCAAAGTTTTCAGTTGACAGAGGCAATAACAGTCAGAGACTTTGATGACAGATGCATCATACTGATCCAAATTGGATGTTTTTTTTTTTGTTTCTGGAGTTGTTGGAGCAACAACACTAGAGAGAAGATTTGCATGCATAACATTCCAAAGTTTCCCGATCGGGATCGAGTTGAATTCCTTTCTTGTTGAGTGGGAGTGTTGAAAATAGCAACAAGAAATGATAAAAATAGAATCCAGAATATTCCAATTTTAATTTTTCCTTGAAATAAAATTGTGAATTAAATTCAAATTTAGTCTCACCAGCTGCTTGTAAATAATTAATTAATTCATTATGGATTAATTAGTTGGAGAAATTCAAGTTAGAAGTATTTATGAAGTCATGCAACAATTATCCCTTAAATTAAGGAGATAAGATTGAGTTATATTTGAGCTGTAATTAGCTAGCTCAGTTTACTGAGTTAAGTCCTGTTAAGTTAGTTCTAAACTATTTAAGGAACTAATTGTGAGTTATCAGTTAGTTGATGCATGCATGCACTCAACCAGTGTACTCCAGATAACTGAAGATTCCCTCATCAGAAACTCATGCATGTCTATTCTAAGAAAGACCCAGTTGAGCTAAATGTCACGGATAGTGTACTATCAGTTGCATGTGTTTTCATATAAAGGAAACTCATATATGTAGTCAAGGAAGGTTCCTTGAGGATTGTGCAGTTCTGACAGTGTGTTAGAGCAGTGTTCCACTGGGTGAAGGAGATCGTCCCAGAGGAACTACGCAAGGAAATAGGAGCTTGGAGGGCAGAGAGGAAGGCTTGTGAGAAGCCGAGTTTGCCTGTGAGCATCCAGGAGGATTGTACTGAGAGCTGGCTAGTTGTGAGAGCTAAGGCTTTGTATAATTCTGATGTATTTTCACCTTGTTTGATAATATGGATAGTGGGGTTTTTAGCCGAGGCTTTCCCCTCAGTATTTTCATGTGTTTCATGTGCATTGATTCTTCTTCTTCTGGTTATATTTGTTAGCTTGATTTTTCTCAATCTTTAAGCTTCCGCAAAGAAAATTGATAGTAGAAGTAGATTATAGTATTTTGCTTTGGTATATTTCATTATCGAGTTAATATACAATCATATTTTCTACATAGGTCTTAGAGCGAGATTTGTAGAGAATTTGCAGAATTTCTACATGGTATCAGAGCTAGCTAATCTATAGAGAAATTTCTACATGGTATCAGAGCTACTTGATCTATAGAGAAATTTCTAAATGGTATTGGAGCTAGCTGATCTATAGATAAATTTCTACATATTTCTAGCTTGGAAGGTTGATAATGGAAGGCTTGTTCAATGAAGTTGATGCCATATTAGGCTGTGGAAATTACATCTTTCTTCTAGAAGAGACTATTTGTATTTTACATGATCAAAGTATGTGATGGGATTTTCAATTACCTCCTAATTACTTGGAAAAAAAATAAAGAGTTACATATTTAATTATTGATTTGAGGTTCGTATGGAACTTGTGAATTATCATGAACTGTATACACTAGTATAATATATTATGTGCCATTGAAGTTCTAGTCATATATTAATATGCTTTCATAAGTCATCATAAAAACCACACTACACATGTAGGAAATTAAATAGCACATTTCTACTTAGTGATATTAGGAATATTGATACTATAACCCCTAGCACAGGTAGAATTACTAATCTAAGTTGCAGGAAAGTAAATGTCACTCCTCTATCTAGTGGGCTTAGGAAGACTAATGTTGTAACCCCCAACACAGGTAGACACATCAAAAAGGAAGAAAGTAAATCACATTAGCATTAAAGAGTGACTTGTTAAAATATTTACATGATGTTGAATTTTGTAATAGGAATGCACAAGAAATGCAATGACGAACAATTGCAATAAACCACAAGTTGTAGAAGATTCAAATGACATTGTTTTGTTAAGAATTACAACATAAACTAAATTACTTTTTTCAATTTTTGGAAGTGAAATTAAAGTAAAAATCAATCCAAAAGTAGAGTTATTAGTTTAATTTATAAAACACATCACTATAATATTAAATGTGAAGTTGCATCAATAACATAAATTTTATGAGTTACAACTATGATTGCACATAAATTGTAGTAATAGTTAGTTCATGAGTTATAATGATATTAATTAATGAATTGCATCAATGTTTATGATAGAGAGATGTTATGCTACATAAATAACAGTTAAAATGATATTATATATCAGAGTTGAAACAAGATAAGAAATAGAGTAATCATTGAAATAAAAATATTGTAAATGAAACTACACCTACACTATCAAGTTATAGACAATGTCTGACTAAGGAGGGGGTCCTACCTACTTAGGAAAGGCACCAGTTAAGAAAACGGTATTATGATAATCAATCAACACACCATCATATTGAAATAGGATGTAATGGAAACTTGTATTGTAGAAACTTAAATTGAAATCACAGTTCTCTTGACTTAGCTAATTCTTCGACTACCAACTCCCCTCCAACTTGAATAGAGCATGGTCTTTTATACGTGATGTAAAATAACTAAATTAACCCAATGATTCGATGAAAAACCATGAGGATCTAGCGATTCCATCCATTATAACAATTCCACCAAAATATAGAAAAATCAGGAAAGTGTTGACTCGTTCAACTATGTGACAAGTGGTAGTTAGGTCAATCTTTCCTTGTTGAGTGAAAAATTTCCTTTGTAACTTTCTTCATTAGTAGATTGATCAGTTGACTACTTTGGGAAATATGTTTGTGACAATTATGTGGCTTAGCTAATACTTTGTACCATCTTTCTCAGACTTGAAGCACCCTTTCCAAATGGTCATCTACATGAGAATTGCAGTAATTGTTCTAGATTGAGTTGCAGCAATGGTGTTGTGTGAATTGTAGCAACAAGGATTTGCAGGATGAGTGGAAGCACTTCAAAGTTGCAATACTCAAAGTTGTAGCTTTTGTGTTAGAGTAGTGAGTTGCAACAACCAACAATAGGTAGTTGCAAAACATGTATTCAAGTAGTGAGTTGTAACAACCATCAATAGTGAGTTGTAGCACCTAGGTTCTACTCCTCTCTGAAGGTACCTGTGCAATTCTACTTTCTAAATACCATTGGTTAGCATATAAACATAAGTATCTCCATAAATGCATAAGAATGAGCATAAAATGGCATATTAAAAAGATAATTGTATCTTGACCAAAAATGCATCTTTATGGAAAAAGGGTGTTTTGATGAGATGGAAATGGGAAAAATATGCACAAAAAGGTATTATACGAATGCTAAAAGGATGCCAAATTGGGCACACATCAAATCCCCCCAACCAATTTTTTTTATGTCACTATGAAACCAAGAAGTTAATCTGATTCTAATTGGGCGTGACTTCCATTAGAGTTTGTTGACATCATGGTGATCGGTGCATATCACAGGATTCCCATAAGTAGCAATAGGTGCAAGCAAGTGGAAATGGAGGAGAAGGAATTCATGACCAAGTTCTATGGTGAGGGGACCAACTAATGGGAGTCCAGATCCTAAGTGTATAGATGTAATGGAGGGGAAAATCATGGAGGCATGACTTACCCTTCTCTACTTGCTTATCCCACCCCTCTAGCATGCATTTTACCTTTTTTTTTAATAATGTTTTTTATTTGGTGCATAGCTCAAGGATCAAAGCCTGCTCTTTATGATATAAAATTTATTTTACCCCTAAAGGTGAGTAATTTTTATAGCTCATTAAGGTTGGGACATGCAAGGGTTACTTTTGATGGATGGACCATTAAGTGCTCAGGAATTTGGTGATGGTTAATGAGGAGGGTAGAGCTCATGTTAGGATTTTTCCCACATGCTAACTAATGTCCTACCCATGTTTTCATTTTAACTTTTTTTTTTTTTTTTTTTTTCATCTTATTCTTTTCCATTATTTTAATTTCTTCAACCTCTAGGGAAATTTTTTCCAACCCTACTCAAGGATGTGTATAAAAGAGTGCCAAAACTCAATGAACCAATGAATAGTAAGTGAAAAAATGGAGATGATATTAAAGGGTATAATGTGACATGAAAAGTTTGAAGTATTTTAAGGGATAATGGACATGCTATTTTAATCCAAATCTTCCATGTAGTTCCCCTCTTACAACCCTAATGCTTTAGGGGAGGTCCCATTAGACTAGGGATATAAATTAACCCCCCCGGTAAGGTGAGAGAATAAATTGATCCAAGTGGAAGTTGGTGGCCACCCACCTATTCCACTTGGACCCCCACCACAATCTCTTTCAGTTTTCAGTTTCCTAAATTGTAGCACAATTTAATATTTTTGGCGGTTTTTCAGGCCTTGAACTTCCGGAGCCGTTTTGAGGCCCTAAATGAAGTATTTTGGGAAAATCAAGACCAATAAGGGTCATTTACCAATGTTGGCTAGTAATAAGTTGTATTTCTGGGGTAGATATTTCTAACGAGGTATTATGCACGTCAAGCAAAGATCATATGCCAAAGTTATGACCCCGAGAAATTGATTCACCAATTTACCCAAACAGGGCCCATAGTTTTGGCATTTCATCTCTTAGGGTTAGGTTTTTTGATGTTTAGGGTTTTCCATTGTTTCTCAATAATAACTAGGCCTCTGAGCCTCATTGTAACATAGTTCAGAGGCATGTATCCGCCACATCACTTCTCATAGATAAGCTACCATTGCCCGAGCTAGTCTTGTTTCTCTTTTGTTTGTAAGCATATTTCAGTATTTGATTTTAATGAAATGAAGTGTTATTTCTATTGCATCTATATATTTATGGTTATGTCAGTAATTTGTTACGTTCCTGTTTAAGTTCAAATCGTAAATTTACATTCAATATTGGTAAATCATCTAGATCACCCATTTATCCATACTAAATTCCCAAAACATTAAGTAAAATCACTCGATTAAAAAATTATGAGAGTACCTATTGAATGGTAGTCCACCTTCATCTAAGATAAACATCGGATGGTGAGAGATCTATGTCTAGTGCAGATGATGAAGAAACTCACATATTTTCATCAATGAGAAAATGTGTAGGGTTGTTAGCTATCCAAGGGAGGAGAAAAAAATTTCTCCTATGGGGCTACCCATTTTGGTGGGTAATATGGAGCTTAATGAATTGAGTATATAAGTTTTAAATTCTTCTAACATATTCCCAATTTATGCTCTTGTAACCCAATTTGTAGCAGTATTTCCAACTCT
>APFE031264461.1:18635-23635 GCA_000404065.3 Pinus taeda | reverse complement strand
GTACTACGATAGACATGTTGATGTTTTGAATGATGATGACTAGAGTGGCTTCCCATTCAGAAGGGGAAACTCTACATAAGATCCGTACACCTATTATCATTTGCATTAAATGCATATAAGATCATTTATTGTTGAACTAAGATTTTTGGACATGAATAGACAAATATCTAATGTTGTTATATGTCAGCAGCGATTTCTGTTTTGAGCAAAGAAGGTTTCTCCTAGTCTAAGCCCCAACCACATGGAAGAAGGCTTAAGAGTGTGGTTATATGCCTTCCAACCACACGTAAAAAGGCCTATGGGTGTGTTTGTGCCTGTAGGACACAAAATTCAAAACATTATGCATAAAATTAGGAATTCACTAGGTGTATGAAAATCCTACAGACATGAAGCAAATGTTGGAAAGTTCTATGATTGAGAAAGTGTTTAAGATCCACATAATGTTTGACTTATTATAGAATTCCTTGGTTAATCTTATGTTTGTAGGGGACTGAAATATGCATGTCAATATGTGGTTTCCTTTATTTTATCATTTGAGCTAGTATGTGACAATATGTGATGGCGTTACAAGAACTTGAAATTATTTGGATTATTGGTTTAATATAAATGAGCAGTATTGAAATTTTGACATGATGCTTAATAGTTCATAAATATGTTTTGACTTGATAACTGATGATTTAATATGTTTTGTAATATTAGTCACTACTGACTTTCAATTATTAGCATTGGTATTGGCACATTGGTTGAAGTGTAAATAGTTGTGATTCAGTATGCAGTGATCTCACAATGAATGTATGCATTTGCATCTGGTAACAAAGTTTATTTATATTATGATCATGAGGATGGATTGATAAAGCTTGGCTTGATATATCTTGGTAAATAACAATTGTTGACATGACAATAGATAAGGTTGTAACTTGGTATTTGAATGTGAGATCTACTTGACACCTGGTTTAAAGAGTTTGTTACAGTGATATTGGTAAAAAACTTTATGACTTTGATAATAGCTTTGATTTGGAATCTAAGGCTTGATAAGCTTATTTATTTGATTTAATTGCACAATATTGATTTGTGTAATATTAGTATATTGTTTGTAGATAACATTATATGATTTGAAGCAAGCTTCTTGATCCTGGTATGTCTGTATTGAAAGTTACCTGGTGAAGCCTAGAAGAAGTCTCGATCCAGACCTATACTTCAAAATTAGTCCAAGGTATGGCTTTGATTTTGGTTTTATATGTTGATGATCTATTCTTGACTAGTAATGAGCCTTTGATGGTCAAAGTAAGAGGAATTTGGCCTCTGAAGTTTGAAATGAAGAATCATGGCATGATGAATCTTTAAAAAGTTTGGAAAATAAAAATATATATCATGAATTTATTGAATTTTTTTTGAAAGTGGAAATGAAAATCCTTTGACACTCTAATTGAATTTCAAGAAGTTATGAAGAGATATTGTTGAACCTAACTTGGTAACCAATAGTTGATTGAAGCATTGATGTTTTGTGTGAACACCCATATATCTATATATATATATACATACATACATATATATATGCTTTGCATAGAATCTGATTCAATTAACGATTGAGCCACTTCATACACATTAGGTTGCCACCAAACTCACTTCGAGCTATTTGTATGGGATGATCAATTTTTTGGTTTGAGATATTTTTCCTATGATATATGACTGCATGGATGTATTGATGTTATTTGGGATTGTTATTGATGAGATGAGCACATCAAGGTGTTGCCCTAGTATGATATTTTCCATGATATTTTGGATGAAAAGTCTATAGTGTTAAGCATGATCGAGGTTGAGTACAATGCTGCTAGCATGGCTAGTTGTCAGGCAGGTTGATAGAAATATTTAGAAAGTTATTTTTGACCAGGTTTTGGATGTGACAGTGACATATTGGGATAATAAAGAGTGGGGTTCGATTAGCAAAGAATCATGTATATGGTTGGGACTGAGATATCTTCATATATTAAGCCAATGTTGTTGTAAAAAACAAGATTAGGCTTATGGTTTTCACCTCTGTGAGAGGGAGGATGAATAAGGTATCCTTTTTGTGATATGTATTTTTTCTAATACAATATTTTATTTGATATCCTGCATGAACAAAAGACTGCTTCTATTGAGACATGATGATTAAACAAGTTGTCTAATCCGGTACTAGATATGAGCATGTTGATATGTTTCTGACCTACAAAGAGAAGGACTGATCGATAACACTGATTCGAATCTCCCCCACTATCTAAGCTCCCAGAGTGAGGAATTAAGATGGAGGGCTTATGGGGTTGAGGGATATGTAGACAATAGTGTATCACCTCTATCTATTACCAATAGGGTTGGAGATGTTTCTCCCCTATCTTGGTATATGCAAAGTATACCCCATTTGGCATCATACCCATAAGATGGGCTTGTTGGGAATACCACTCCCCGTCTGGCCAACGGGTTGAGAGAGTGCTTGGATGTGTATACCACATGACTATTGAGTGTCATTGTTGGGAATATGAACAAGCAATAGGATGGTTGTGATCCTTACCTTATATAAAAAGTGGTATCTTGCCCATTGGTTGCACAATGGGATGGTTGTGATCATTGCTTGGTAAGTTTTATCTCACCTATTACTCGATGAGATGACTTGAGGTGAGAGTTTCCCATAAGACCTTCCCCAATGTCATAAACATGAGATGAGAGTGTCTAATAGGTCCTTCTTCTTTTAGATTTAAGAATTTTTAGCATATGAGCAGAGACAATCATGATATATGGAGGATAAGTAGAGATGAACTGTGATGAAAAATGATGGCATTTGATGATGAGTTACTTGAGATTGGATATGATTTGATGACATGATAATTGCAATGACTACATAATGTAGTTGGATTTTCTCACTAGATTATAGGGAGTGTTAATTTTTAATCATGGGACGTGATTCCTCTTTTTGAGAGGACCAATTTTGACTATTGAAGCGCTCAATTTGGTCAATGGAAAGCTTATTTTTTAATTAAAGTCCACATGAGTACAAAAGGTTAGATTGACCCAAAAGAGAAATTAGACACACATGGATGGCAATAAATACAAGTCAAGTGACCCTCATTTAGAGATCATCATCATTATGATCATTCTTCTTTCTTTGGGTTTGGCTCACGCAGGTATGAGGCTAGGTCGCAGAGGTTTTTTCATACAGGTTTGAGATTGCAGGGTTTGAATCTCACATGTGTGTTTAGGGTTTTGGTTTCCAGCCACATGCATGACATGGTAAATTTTCAGTCACAATCGCAGGAACACAGACTGATGCATGTAGTTGGAGGGTTTCAACCACATGCACATCACTCTTTGCGTGTGGTTGGGACCCAAGGTTTGAATTTTACAATTGATCATAGAGTTCTATAGTTAAAAGCAGATAGTGAAAATTCACTGCGGGCTTCTAAATTAGGGTTTTGATTATTAGCATTTTTGGGTTCAACTCATGGATTTTTTAGTTTATTTTTCTGGATAGAATTATGGTTGAAGATATGGATCATTGTAATCGTTTTTATCAAATCATTCAATGAGAATATATTAAGAAGAGGAATTTGAATGGGTTTTCCCCGTAATGGGTTTTTCCCTGGTCTCCAACCAATCCTAGTGTCTCTATGTGTGAATGCTTTTATTTTATTGTTCTTTAATGTTCTACTACATTGACGATAATGTTGTTCTTTCTATAAATTGCATATGTTGTTCAATAATGTTGTAAATATGAATAGTGATGTGATGTTGTGGGGTGAATTTAACATGTAAATTATGAAATGCAATTATCAAAGAAAAGAAAAATAAAACCCTAAGAAAAATTAACAACAGTTGGTGTCTGAATGCCCCAAGTAGTAGTAGCAATGATGACAATAAAAACATAGTTCAATATGATGAGACAAATGAATTCATCCAAGACTTGTTCACTTGACCATTCAATGATTAGGATGAAGACAATGATGGTATTCTTGATGAACCTCTACTAGAAAAGCTAGTGACACCGCTTAATGAAGGCTCAAGAGAAAATCGTCTCTCTACGAGATTATTGTTGGTGAACTTAAAGGTTTTGAACGCTTTGTAAAACAATTGTATGGCATAGATCCTAAGGTATGTAATATGTTTCATCACATATTGTACATAAAGGTTGATTTTTTCCCCTATCTTGTGTTAATTAATGTGAAAAATCGAAATATAACATTTATGATTAATATTCTTTAGAGTAACTAGTGATTTTTTTTGTTGTAGATTGTTAGGTGAAATTTTGTTACCATCATCAAATATTTTACCTCACACATACCGAGATTTATATGCCATTATGAAATAAATTTGAATGGATATCAAGATATAGATACATGTCCTAATGATCATATTATACATTATGGAAAACATGCATAGAAAAAATTACCCATAATGTCAGAGAAGTAGATATCGAACCGATCAAATAACAAAAATGGTGCCTCAAAAGGTTCTTCATCATATTCACATAATTCGATATTTGTAGAAATTTTTCAGGTGTGAAAACATAGCACAATTTATGGATTACCTTACGTAAAATAGAAGTGGAGATGGTGTTCTTTGAATGCTTGCAGATGGTTATGAATATAGGGAAATTGAGGAAAAATGGTTGCATTTTGAAGATGAACTTAGTAATTTTACGCTTTCATTGGTAGTTTTTGGTGTTAATACATTTGGAGAGATCAATTCTATTTACTCTATGTGGCCAATTTTTTTATCAACAATAACCTTCCTCCTTGGATGTCAATAAAGTGGGAGCACATAATGTTGACAATTATTGTTCCTGGTATTTGTTTACATTAAGTTTTCGAATGTAATATTTTCATTTCTCTTATTTGTTGCATAATACATTATATATATTCCATGGAATACTTGTATGGACAATTCGTTATGAAACCAGCTCACAAAAAGATAGAAAAGATAGTTGAACGCCTTAGAATTTAGCCTCTTCGAGGGGGAAACCTCCTTTA
>APFE031264457.1:13171-70504 GCA_000404065.3 Pinus taeda | reverse complement strand
TAAACCAAATGAAAAGCAATTTTCTAGTAAGGGAGAAGACTGTCTAAACAGCTTACAGGGTATAAATCATGAGAGCAAAACACACTAGCCAAGATCTGGGGCAAACCCTAATCTTCATTTACAGGCATCAGTGTGACTGCCTAACTGGCAACAAGTTCCAAAAGGGGGTCGGGGCGATTGTTTCTCAACATATCATGCTGATCTGCGTGCCTGTCAAATAAATAAGCGCGCTGAGCGAGAATTCAAACAAAAAAATAAAAATTTTCAAAAGTTGGGACCATACTTGCTACTATGTATTTCAAACCCAGAGTAGTAAGAAAATCAAAGCAAACAGAACTAAAGGGAAATGGTGAAACTAGAAAAGTTCACACAAAACCATGAAATTCCAAGCAAACAAATAGAAGGATTGGATCCCCAGTGGAGTCACCAATTTTTGGTGAAGTAAAATTCTAAGTGTGGACACAAATAATTCCTCTAGCTCGATAGCGCGTCTAGCCACAACCGAGACATTCTATGGAAGATTCCTTATGTTAGAACCAATTAAGAGGGCCTACCTCTTAGTACGCTTATCCCATTTGGTGATGGCCTTGCTTGCTCGCTCCAACTATCTCCCATTTCCTTCTTCGAGTGCTTGAAATAAGTAAACAACAACAAACAACAACCGTGATAATAGACAAATTGTAATTCAACCTACTTAACAAGTCAATAAGCATTAAGCCATAAACATGTGAGATGAAACATTATGTAGGAAATCAATTGATAGTTGCATATATATTAAATCAAGAAGAGATTACAACCATTGCCTTGACGTTGCTATTCTCCTTCGACAAAACCAGGTTCCCACAAACTTTCGTTAGGATTCCACGATTGCCTCAATAAAGATAGTTTGAAGGCTCTTCCCTTTAGTCTTCACAGTAAACCAAATCCACACTTCTCCCTCACACACAACTAGAGAGCTACAACTATGATAACTTGTTGTTTACTCCAAACTTAATTAGCACTAGCACACCAACATTAACACTCCAACCTAGCTTGTGCTTGGGAAAAAGGGAGGTTTATATATGATGAATGGATGGGAGATGGTTGCTATTCTCATGGGAGAAGGTCTTATCTCTTGAGGTAGTTTCATCCTTATAGGGGAAAGGAGCCCAAACTGACATCCTCAACTCCATTCGGCCCAACCATATACCAAACTTCCGTTACAAAGCTTCTAGAGCTGGAAGCTTCAGCTCCTTATTTAAAAAACTTTCCAAAAGAGGATTGGTGTAAATGGAACAAGGCTCAGTCACTCTGTTCGGTGCTAGGGATAGTTCTAATCCCTGGATATCGACATGAGGAGAACAAGGGTCATTAGTGCCAATCTTGTAAACTGGGAAAAACAGAAGATTTTTGGGAAATGATGCAAAAGGAAATTGTTCTGCTCATGAAGAGGGACACAATGGGAGTTTCTTCATGAAGGGAAATAATGTAGGGTTCACTATAGAGGTCCTCTATGATCAAGGAATGGGGAGTACATGGACAGTGACAAAATGTTGTGTAACATATAATTATATATAATATAAATATATATATATATATATATAGATATATAAATATATAATATATAAATATAATGCTATTTGGGTTGTTGCTATGGAGTGTTCTTTGTTGTTCAGTATATGATATGTTGATGCTATACTACATGGTTGCGAGAACTTCAGATGCTCCCAAAAATCATTGCTACATATCAATATTCATGGATTTCATGTATTTGTCATATCTCATCACTATGTACTATATATATCATGTTATTTGGGTTGCTTCTATGGAGTGTTCTTTATTGTTTGGTATATGATATGTTGATGCTATACTACATGGTTGTCAAAACTTTGGATGCTCCAAAAATCATTGCTACATATCAATATTCATGGATTCCATGTATTTGTCATATCTCATCACCATGTATCATCATTATCCCATTTTTTGGTGTAATGGTCATGAAGAGACCCATGTTGTAAACATTGTCAAAATCTGTCTTATATTGAGTATTGGATGTCAAAGGCATATATATAATTGATATAGCCTTATTGTTTTGTATGATTGATGTAATATTGAGCTCGTATAGTCACACTTAGAGAATTGTTATGTACTAGTCATATGTACTTATGTACAACCATGCATTTGCTTCATAAAGTCTTGTACTTACATTGAATATCTCTATAAGGTCTAGTATATGCTTAGGGGGAGCATGGTTAGGTTATGATGTTGATTAGGGTCTTACTTTGCACTGAGCTCCTTGGTTCATTACAACAAATCAGAGTTATAATGTTAAGCATGTCAGGGGGAGTACTTCTCTCAGCTTGGTTCTGCCCTTTACCCTTGATGTCAAAGGGGGAGAGAAGGACTTGGTGTTTTGCAGGAGGTTGAGATCAAGTCAAAAGGGGGATAGTTTTGGCATTATGGCTAATGCAATGTCCTTGATGTCAACCTCTTGGTTTTGTACACATTCTTGTCACACTATGTCACATTATGGTTGAGTGCAGAACCGATGTGCCTAGATAGATATTTGATGGAGAATGTTCTTAATGATTGTAAAGTTATTGCAAGAGTCCTAATGGTTATAGAGGAGCTATAGTGGTTTGTTGAAGTGTTGTAGGTAATATGAATGTTTGTACATGTACAGAATGAGGAAGTATATTCATAGCTAAGGCACAGGTTTAATTTTAGGGATATTGAAAAATGTGAAGATTGTAAAACCATATGCCACTTCTATGAAGCAAAGTCGCGTTCAAACGCAAGTTTCATGAAAAAGAGTCGCCTCCATGAACTTTCCCATGGAAAATAAAAAACCATGAGAATTTTCATGGTAATATACCATTGTTTTTGTGTTGGCAACGTTTATTTGACTCCACCAACTATTCCCATCAACAAATCCAAGGGATTTTCCTATGGTATTGGCAAGGAAAAAGGCTATAAAAGGAAGGAGATTGAGCTGTGTGTGTGTGTGTGTGTGTGTGTGTGTGCATTTTATGGGTTATTATTTTGTGATATGACCTAGAACAAGTGTGCATTAGGGCTCAAAGAGGAGGCTCAGATATGAGAGATCTGAAGATGTATTGGAAAGCTAATGGATATGTTTAATTTGATAATGATCTTGATGACTTATTTCTTTATTGAGAAGAGAGTATGTTTTTAGGGATGTATTTAACAATGTATTCAGAATCAATATGCAAATATATGAGTATTATTGTTTCCTTAATAGTGCATGCAAATATCATTATTAATAGTGTGTGCATGCAGGGATAAATTGATGCACATATCATAAGTTATTTGCAATATCCTATTAATGATTAAGTGAATGGAAACTAGATGATTGTCATGAGATAGGTATGGTATAATTTTGTTGAGTTCATGATGATGCTAGTTAACGGAGGTTTTTGTTTTTGAGATAGGTTGTGTTTTTCGTAGAGAGGATTTAGCGAAAAACATGTTTTGAGATCTATACACAGGTTGTGTTCCTGACTAATGCATACATATACAAATCCTCCTCAGAACAATAACGTATACTATCTCAGTTAATGTGGCTTGATATTGCTGCTTGTTGTTGGTTCTGGTTGATTGTTGTTACTGTGATACATGAGAGTGTTTAGTTGAAAATTGTATTGCTATTGATTAATGGGTATATTTTTGGTTGATGAGAATTTTTTGCTTGGAATTTGGCATCTTGATAAACTTGTTGAAGAGAGGGTTTGAATGGATTTAACATCTTGATGAACTTGTTGCAGAAAGTATTGTATTCAAAGGTTGTGTTTGTCATAGGGAAAATTTGACAAAGAGTATGATTTGGGTGTTATTGATTTGAGATATGTATGCTAGTGTTATGCATGAGAAGCGTGTATACACGTGGGTCCCCTTAATGACAGTCATGTATATATTCTAACTTGATTATGGACATTGTTGTAGAGATTGTCTATAGGACATAGGATAAAGGTTTACAAATTTGATGTGAATAATGTTGTTTTTTGTATTTTGTCTTCATGATGATTAATTGGTTCTGCTACTACTTGTCTTCAGTATGTTGAGTTACTTGACAATGGTTTTGGCTGGTTGAATCTAAGTATTAAAGTGTCATAATATATTTCAGGGATAATTCTTGATTGCATTATGGTGTGGCTAGTTAATGTAATTATTGCTAAGAGGGTTTTGGTTTTGAATTAATTTTCTTGGGGAGTATGTTAATGGTTGATTTGAGTAAAGTATATGGTTTGGCCATTGATGAGAAAATAATTTGACTTGGTTGATGATCTTTATTGATGATCAAAGAACTTGTCTTGGTTAATGAGCAAAGAGTTTGAATTCGTTAGTGTTGTTGAGAGTTGACTTGGTATATCAATGATTTTTTTGTAGAGGGGTAATTGGTATCTTGGTATGCAATTATTGAGTTTGAGCATATTTGTTTGATCAATATTTGGTTTCAGTGAGGTTATTGGTATTCAAAGCATGATGGTTGGCATGGGTCTAGATTGAAAATAAGATGAAATGTGGCTTGTAGGTTTTGTTGTGTTGATTGAGTCAAGTGGATCCAATGTGAAATATTTTTTAATGTGGTTCACAAAGGTGTTGAGCGTTGGAGCCTTCAGTGAGGGAGTAGGAGCTTCCTTCCGGTAGTAGTTGGTAAAATTGATGAGGAAGTAGGAGCCAATAAAATTGATCAGGAAGTGGTAGCTTCCTTCCGGTTGGAGCTGGAGAATTTGTGGAGGTTGTAGCCTCTTGTAGGTAGGAGCCTACATACTGGTAAGAGTATACGCCAATACAATATGTAAGATTATTTTCTTTATAATAAGAAAGAAGACATAGACAAAAATAACAGTGGTTTTCTCCCATATTGGGTTTCCACCTAAAAATATGATGTCCCTATGTGTTTTGTGTTGATGTGTTGATGAAGTGTTTATCTACTCATATTTTTAATATTGCTCATGGTTACTGCATAATGTATGGTTAATGATATAATGAATCAAATAACTATGAAAAATCAAGTAATCTACATATACACTATTTGTGTTCATTAAGAGCGCATACATAGCATATTGCTTAAAAGAAAGTTGTGTATAAATTTTTGAGTGTGAAATTGAAGATAAATTGAATTGAAATACTAATACTCCCCCCCCCCCCCCCCCACAACTCAGTATTATTTATAATAGATAAACCCCATATTCTACTAATATCATTGATTTTTCGATGACTTTGTGGGATTGAGCACTCAGATGGTTCATTATGTGGTCTGAATTGAATCCTAATCCAACTCTTGATATAGTTAAATGTGAGTTTATTAAATAATTGAAACTCCTTCACATAGATCAACATGGTTTAGTGGAGTTATGGGATATTAAATAGCGAGAGTAAGATACTAAATGGGAGTGAATGCATCGGTTTAAAGATACAATTAGGAAATTGACTTATCTAATTGATGCTCATCATCAAAGAGATTAGCTCACTAAAGCTCCGTTGTTGTTAATTAGAACTCCTTTGACGCAACAAAAGATCGACAAATTACATGATGCACTTGAACAAGCTATGAAGGTTGAGGAAATAGTAGGATACCCTCATGAATATAGGATGGACACTACTTCTAGTGATCCTGCTATTATTGGCTTACAACATCATATTGAAAAAATATAATAAAGGGACTAAAGGATATACATGTTTTCCAACCTCTACGTCAATAGGTTTGGTGCACTAATTTCCATGTTGAAGGGCATCATGCTACCAAATTCCCAAGGTTTTGGAGTGTAGGTTCTTCTACTATGCCTATGAGACCACCTCTGCCACCACTAGTACCCACTGCTAGATTTGCACAAGTATTTACGTGTTCCTTATAAGGGACATACTCAATATCATGTGTTCCCCAATCATCAAGGTACACCCTCTAATGAATATTGTGAGATTCACACACCTGTGGACATGCACCTCATCTTTGTCTTGTATTGAAAAGTATTCCAATGTTCCAAACAATATGTTTTGAGAGTTTTGTGGGTCTATGACTCCCTATACAGACTAGTGCAAAGCTTTGGATGCTCTGGCTGATCACTTGGATCACACTACATTCTAGATTAATGAATTTCCTTGAGGATGAGGAGGAGGTGGCCTAAGAGGGGGGATATATGGAGGAAGAATCCCAATTTGATGTTACAACTATGATTAAGAGGGCTATGTTTCTTGCAATTTTCCATTAGCAAGGAGATCCTGGTGTTCTCACTATTGTGTAAACACTCATGCTACTAAAGGGACATTAATTTAATCAACACAAAACCTAGAGAACATGAATCAATCCTTCAACCAAATATTAATATTATCACCAGAGAGGGCAATTAGACTAGAGCGGAAAATGAAGTACCATATCAGTTTGCCATAATAAAGCCCACATCTCCAAAGAAATCTTGTGACCCCACACAACACATAGAGTACTACAAGGATGCTACAACAAATTTTAGGTAGTTGGTTTCTTCTTATAGTCCATGAGTAAAACAACAAGAGAAGGGATAACTGAAGAGTCCTCAATCTCTGCAAGGGACATCTCAACTTGTCATGGAGTGGATTAAGTTGTTTCTGCATATTATGAGCGATGGGCAATTATTTGGCCAGTTGTAGGAAAAACTTAAAACTATTGTCAAGGGTGAAAGTTTTTCAAAGAGGCCTATTTTAGCTAATTCCTGAGTGTAATTATAGATGTGTCTACCATAACTAAAGGAGAACGATAAGGGAGTTCCGTATTAATGGCAAAATTTTCGAATACCAGATTAAAGACACTACATTGGATTTATTATCAGATGTGAATATCCTACAAAAAAGACTTAGGAGGCATTAGGAAGACCCACATTAGTGTTTTCTCCTATTCAACTACAAATGACCAATCAATATCGCATTATTCTTGTTGGTCATTCAGAAGATATTGAAGTTGATATTGCTATAGTGAGGACATATGCAGATTTTGAGGTCATCAATATCATGGCTGATAAAGGTTCTTATCCAACTTTATTAGGAATATATTGGGCCTTACAAAACTATGTTCAGTTATTGACATCAAACGAGAAAATATGACTTTTGAAGTAGATGAAGTAAGAGTTATAGAACCATTGAATCCTTATCAAGGTCCAAGGTTTAGAATACATGTTGATGATGTAGAAGAGCCTAAAATTTTGGATCAACTACATCAGCTTACTGCAGGAAAGAGGGAGGACTATATAAATCCTACAATATATGGTTCTCTCAACTGGGGGAGTGTTTAACATACATAAGTTGGTTCATATGTTGCAATGGATGACTGGAAATAAGGAGATCATGAGTTTCATTCTAGACGCTACACAACTATTCGTTGTGCTCGCTAGGTTGGTACAAAGGTATATGATCTATTATAAGTTTTATTAAATAAGGTTATTCAAATATTGATGAAGCACAAAATATTCCTTTCATGGATGTTTCCCTGCAAGCAACTCCTGTGAGATGGTGGGGAGCTCATTGTAACCAATTTGAAAAATGGGAATCAATTAAGTTTTCTATGTTGTCTCGGTTTAGTATTCGCAAGAAGAATTCAAAATATATTCCTGTATATGAGGGTCACACTAGCCCTCAAAATGTTCAATCATGTACCATAGCTTGGACTTCTTGTTGAATCACGGGTGCATTATTTCATTCACACATTAGGGACATTTTCGCAAGCCTGGTATCTAAAAGAAGAAATGAAAATGCATACAGCTAACTAGGAGGCGCTAATAAATCAGTTTTGTAGTGATTTCTCCCTCTCAAATGAGGATGTAAACATATTCGAGGCTTTAAAAGAAATTAAGATATTTTTGTTCCAAACTAGAAAACCAATTGTTGAAGTTAATAGCTATGAAGAATGTAGACATTTATATGAATCCAAATTCCATGAATCCATTGCTTGCGGAAAAATTAATAAGGATCTAAGGAATATAACATTGAAGGAATTCGAAGGTAACATAGGTATCAAAGATGATCTTGTTAAAGATGATCCACATCTGAAACCCTTAAAGTTGTGGAAGCACAATATCGAAATTGATGAAAAGCCTAAGCTATCCTCTATTAGTGACTATTGCGATGATAAAACTACAAAGCAAATTTTTGATTTATTGAATGAGTTGTTGAATTTCCACGATCTTGGGTCTAGGTTAGAATCTTAAAATCTATTGTGCTACCAAACCAAGAATCTCAACAAGAACTACTTTGCACAACGAAAAATATAAAGCAGTAAATCACATATGCACAAGTATACACAATTTTTAACAAAATTGTACAATAATGTACAACCTAATCTTCGTTATATTAAACCAAACCTAAGTAATACCATAGTCTATGGTATACAAGATGCAATGACAATCTTCGTTGCAACTTCTATGTCGTATCTTGTCCTATCGGTCCTTCGCTTCCATACTACTCATTAGCTGCCCCTTAGTCCTTCAAAGGACAACACATTGAGACTCCAAGAGGGATGCCACCTAACGTTGTTGCATGTACACGGCCTGATCAAATTTTCTCTCTAGGTTGTAGAATTCCTTAGCTCCAATATGCTAGGATAATAATCACTTTGTTCCATCAAAGTGCTGCACTTTCGGCACCAATCTTCACCCAATATTCAGCTCTTCTTCGTCACTTCAAGATAGATTTTCTAGGGTTACTTTGGGTAGCCAACACACTACCGTCCATGAGATCAATGGCACCCAATCCTTCACTATTTTTTTTTCTCCTAATTGAGGGCTCCAACTGCCCCAAGTTGACCTCAATACATGGCAATTATAGGTTGCAATAATTTTTTCCACACTAGGATTGATCATTTAGCACCCAAATCAACATAAATACATACCTTTGCTTCTTCAATGGTTGGTGTTTATTCTCTACACTTAGGTCACTGGTTAGGGCTTCCTTGCTACCTACTACAACCCACTTTTCTTCACTTCTAGACCTCCCAAATAGTGTGGCCTTCTCCCAAACATGTATCTTCTCCTATGCTACTGTTAATTCCACCTTCTAGGCCTCCAAATGCTGCCCTACGACCCCTTGTTCACACAACAACCAACTCGTGTCTCTCTGTTATACCTCATCCTCCTAAACAACACCTTTTGGGCTTGCGATTGAGTTGTAGCAACTCTGCCTAGTTGTGGCTCTCTTGTGGGAGGAAGACACCACAAGGAAAAAAATTATCCACCACCCAAAACTTCCCTATAGGGCTGCGGTCTCCAACTGTTGAAATTTGCGGCCTTGTAAGGGACAAATTAACCCAAAAACAATCCCCTACAAGCTTCCCCTTCTCCCTTAGCAAATTTGGGTATTTCAGAGGTGTATTACTCATCAATGGATGCACATTGGATGAGAGAAATTAATCTCACACACCTCTTATTTATACACATAATAGGGCTCCATGAATTAGATGAAGAGACATGAATTTTGGACCAAGTTGACATGACTTGTTTGTCCAACAATTAATTGTCAACTTCAAAAACTCATAAATTCATTTCTAGATCTCTGATTTGAGTGATCTTCGAAGTGTTGGAATTGGCACGGCAAGCTCTATCACCTCAAATTTTCTCATGCTAAAATTATTCATGGTTTTGGCCCAAACCCCAATGGGTGAAAAACCCCTACCTTGGCTTTCAAGCCCACAAGTGACTCTTGTGGTACTTTTTCCTCCAATCCCCGAACCCTAGGGCTTGGAGTACCTCCCAAGCTACTAAGAAATAAACACTCCCTATTAGAGAGGGAGGTACTTCTAAGACTAGAAAGTATCTCATCATCATCATCACTGCTCGCAAAACTAGCCCAACTCTTGGCGCTCACAATTGCAACAATCCCTATTCTGTGAACTACACCTCTCTCGGAAGTGTCACTATCACTACTGGAAGCACCTTTCTTCTTATTCTTTCCTATATCACTTTCCAATCCTTCCATGATTCCTTCTTGGTAGTTGTAGGAGCACTCTTGTTCCTCACTGACCACGGGCTCTTCTTGGGCTACAAAGTCTCCCTCTGAGCCTGCAAAATCCCTCTCAAACTCAAATCCCTCTGAGTATATGGAACTTGGAACTTCTTCTCGGGAACCTGGACTAGATCCTATTCAGCTTACACCTACACTGGCTCCACCCGCTTCTCATGATTTATGGGCTTTCCTGTAAGAATATTTAGACCATGATCTCTAACTCCAAGCATGATACCAATGAAGCTAGAGCCTTTAGGCCTGAGTGTTGCCTTCCCATATTAGAACAAGACCTAAAACCATTTCTTCTCAATCATTAAGAAAAGAATCACGGTATATCTGAGCCCTTGTACAAATAGTACATCCTGGACCCACATCACATGCCTTGTCTCCATCTTGAATGGCACAACTCTCAATACTTGGATCTCCTTCTGCTTCTTGTCGCCCAACACCGTGTGCAACTTTGAGTGCCATGAAGCTAGAGTCTAAAAAACCTCTCGTGACCTTGTCATATGTTTCGTTGCACTGCTGTCCACATACAATTCATCCTCATTGATAATACCCTATGAGAAATGAAAGATCATAGAAAGGTCCTCCTACTCCAATCTCCTGGTAAGATCATCTATCTCAGCATAAGTGGAAACATTGGTGACCTTCTTTCCTTTCTTCTTCTTGTCATCTCCCTTCTTCTTCATCAGACATCTCGATGAAAAATGACTCATATCACCACAGTTAAAACACTTGACCTTACTCAAGTCCTTCTTCTTCTTACCCTTCATTCGCGCTGCAAGTGCCACATCATTATCAAAATTCTTCTTCTTTGGATGAAGATCCTTGCCTTACAACTCTTCTTGAATGAATTCATCCCACAAGTTATTCCAGTGTGGAAACTTCTCTCTCGCAATGATTCCTTTGATGAAGGGCTTTCATTCCTTGGTGAATCCTTTCAAGGAAATCCTCACCATATCTCCATCTAAAATATTCACACCGACAACAACAAGCTCATATTTGACCTTAGACAATCTCGTCAGATATGAAGTCACGCCTTCACCCTTGATCATCTTGGTGGACTTCAACATATCCTCCAATACCAATAACTGGTTCTCATTCGTATTTTCAAACAAATTATGAAGAGTCATCCACATCTCATGTGCAGTGTTCTTTCCAGACAAATGAGGTATTAGGCCATCCTTCATACCAGCTAGGATAATCAATCTCACCCCTGTATCTAAATCCTTGTACACTTCCAGCTCCTGTGGGTCAGTTGGCTTCTTGATGGATTTCTCAACAAACTCCCAGATCTTGTTGACCTGCAAGACCAACTTGATTCTTTCCTTCCATGGACTATAGTTGGACAAACCCTCCAACCTCTCCTCATACCAGATACCATCCTGCAACTTCAACATTGTCACCTACAGTGTGATCAAATCCCTCTTAAGTTGTACTTCATTGTACACAATTTTGATTCATTGACTTCCAAAGTAGCTCAGACACACTCTGATACCATGTTGAATTTCCATGATCTTGGGTCTACGTTAGAATATTAAAATCTCTGATGCTACCAACCAAGAATATCAACAGGAACTACTTTTCACAACCGAAAATATAAGGCGGTAAATCACATATGCACAAGTATACACAATTTTTAACAAAATTGTACAATAATGTACAACCTAATATTCATTATATTAAACCAAATCAGGGTGATACAACAACCTATGGTATACAAGATTCAATGACAATATTCGTTGCAACTTTTATGTCGTAGCTTGTCTTGTCGGTACTTTGCTTCTGTACTACTCACTAGCTGCCCCTTATTCCTTCAAAGGACAAAACATCAAGACTCCAAGAGGGTTTTCACCTAAAACTGCTACAAGTCACTTTTATTGCATGTACATGGGCCAATCTAATCTGCTCTCTATGCTAGCCAATTCTCAAGCTCCAATCTGCCAAGCTAGCAGCCACTTTTGTCCATCAAAGTGTTGCACTTTCAGAACCAATCTTCACCCAATATTCAACTCTTCTTCATCACTTGAAGCTAGCTTGTCTAGGGATATTTTGGGTAGCCAATGCACTGCCCTCCACCAGATCAATGGCACCCAATCCTTCACTATAATTTCTGCTCCTAATTGAGGTCTCCAACTGCCCAAGTAGACATCAATACATGGAAATTATATGCTACAATAATTCTGTTCACAATAGGACTGATCCTCTAGCACCCAAATTAACATAAATACATACTTCTAATTATTCAAGGGCTGGTGTTTATTCTCTACACTTCGGTCACTGGTTAGGTCTTCCTTGTTGCCTGCTACAACCCACTTTAGTTCACTTCTAGACCTCCCAAATAGTGTGACCTTCTCCCAAACATGTCTCTTCTCCTACACTGCTATTAAGTCCACCTTCAAGGCCTCCAAATGCTACCCTACATCCCCCTATTCACACAACAACTTGGGTGTCTCTCTGTTATACCTCGACCTCCTAAACAATGTTTTTTAGGCCTACGGCTGAGATGTAGCAACTCCTCCTATATGTGGCTCACTTGTGGGAGGAAGTGATCCAGATTTAAATAAGAACGCAAAAAAATACAAAGATAACCATATACACAAAGATGCAGTAGAAATAATACTTCATTTCATTAATGTAAAATACTGAAATATACTTACAAACAAAAATGGAAATAAACCAGTTAGGGCAATGGTAGCTTATCTCTGAGAAGAGATGTGGCGACTACATGCCTCTAAACTGCGTTACAATGAGGCTCAAAGGCCTATTTATTGTTGAGAAGCAATGGAAAACCCTAAACATCTAAAAATCTAACCCTAGAAGATGAAACGTCAAATAGTGGGTCCCGTTTGGGTAAATTGGTACATCAACTTCCAGGGGTCGTAACTTTGGCATACAATCTCCATTTGACGCGCACAATATCTCGTTAGAAAGATATATCTGAGAACTACAACTTTGGGGAGAGCAACATCGGTCCATGACCCATGGTGCTCCCAATTTTCCCAAAAAACGTCACTTAGGGTCTCAAAACGGCTTCGGAAGTTCAGGACCCAAAAAACTGCAAAAAATAGTAAACTGTGTTACAATTAAGGAAACTGAAAAGCTGGAAGAAACAATGGCGGGGGGCCAAGTGGACTTGGCATGTGGTCACCAATATCCACCTAGATTAGGAAAACACCACAAGGAAAAAGCTTATCCACCACCCATAACTGCCCTATAGGGTTGTGGCCTCCTGCTGTTGAGATCTGCAGCCTTGTAAGGGACAAATTAACCCAAAAATAGTCCCTTACAAGATTCTCCTTCTCCCTTAGCAAATGGATACACATTGGATGAGAGAAATGATTCTGAGACACCTCTTATTTATACACATAAGAGGGATCCACGAATTAGATGAAGAGAAATAACTTTTGGACCAAGCGACATGACTTGTTTGTCCAACAATTAATTGTCAACTTCAAAAATTCATAACTTCATTTCTAGAGCTCCGATTTGAGTCATATTTGAAGCATTGGAATCAGCATGCCAATCTCTATCACCTCAAATTTTCTCATGCTCAAATTATTCATGGTTTTGGCCCAAATCCTGATGGGTGCAAAACCCCGACCTTGGGTTCCAAGCCCACATGTGACTCTTGTGGCTCTTTTTCCTCCAATCCTCGAACCCTAGGGTTTGTAGTACCTCCCAAGCTACTCAAAAATCAACATGATTATGAATATTTTTTTCATGTGCTAGTTTCATAGCTTAAAGGAATAAAGGGAGATTTGGGAGAAATGAAAATTGTTTTAAAACCTGACGTGAGGGTTGTTAAACATCGACCCTACCATTTGAACCTGCAAGTCAAGGATAAATCCTGCATCTCCAAAGAAGTCTTGTGACCCCACAAAATATATGGAGTACTACAAGGATGTCACAAATATTTTTAGGTAGTTAGTTTCTTTCTACAGTCCACAAGCAAAAAAATAAGAGAAGGGACAATTAAAGAGTCCTCAATCTCCGTAAGGGACATCTGAACTTGTCATGGAGTGGCCTAAGTTGTTTCTACATATTATGAGCCATGATCAATTATCTGGCCACTTATGGAAAAAACTAAAACTATTTTCAAGGATGAAGAACTTTCAGAAAGGCCTATTTCAACTAATTTGTATGAGCATCATTTTATATGTGTCTGCCACAACAAAAGGAGAATGAGAAGGGTGTTTTGTATTGATACCCAAATTCCCAGATACTTGATTAAAGACACTATGTTGGTTTTATGATCGGATGTGAATATCTTGCCAAGAAAAACTTAGGATGCATTAGGAAGACCCAAGTTAGTGTTTTCTCCTATTTAGCTACACATGGCCAATCAATACTACATTATTCTTGTTTGTCATTTCGAAGATGTCGAAGTTGATATTTCTATAGTGAAGACATATGCAAATTTTGAGGTCATCGATATCATGGGTAAGAAATATCCTTATCCAACTTTTTTGGGAATAGAATGGGCCTTTGAAAACTATGTCGTTATTGACCTCAGACAAGAAACCATGACTTTTTAAGTAGACAGAGTCAATGTTATACAACCATTGGATCCTTATCAAGGTCAAAGGTTTACGGAACCTGTTTATGATGTAGAAGAGCCTAACATTTTGGATCAACTATATTATCTTACTATAGAAAAGAGGGAGGACTATATAACTCATATAACATATGGTTCTCTTAGTTGGTGGAGTGTTCAACATATAGAAGTTGGTTCAAATATTACATTGGATGATTGGAAACAAGGAGAACATGAGCTGCACTCTGGATGCTACGCAATTGTTCATTGTGCCCACTGGATTGGTACAAAGGTAAGGGATTACCCTACTTTCAATGGTATAGGTATTATCAATTTATTAAAGAATTTGATTCAAATATAGATGAAGTACAAAAGATTCATTTGATGGATGTTTCCCTGCAATAAACTCCTGTGAGATGGTGGTGAACTCATCGTAACTGTTTTGAAACTGGGAATCAATTAATTTTGGTATGTTGTTTCGGCTCTTTATTCCTGAGAAGAATTCAAAAGCTATTCCTGTTTATGAGGGTCACACTAGCTCTCAGAAGCATGTTCAATCCTATAGGGAAATTTGGACAAAACATGGACTTATTTTTGAATTATGGGTGCATTAGTTCATTCACACATTGGGGTCATTTCCACAAGTATGGTATCTAAAAGAAGAAATGAAAAGGTATATGAATATTTGGGAAGCAATGCTAGCTTAGTTCTATAGTGATTTCTCCTTCTCAAATGAGGATGCAAAGATAATTGAGGCTTTAAAAACAATTAATAGATTATTGTTCCCCACTAGAAAACTTGTTGCTGAAGTTAATAACTATAAAGAATGTGCAATTATATGACTCCAATTTCCATGAAGTTGTTGCTTGTGACAAAATTAATAAGGATCTTGAAGAGGATAAGTTAGAGGAATTAAGGCATATAACATTCAAGGAATCTGAAGGTGAAAGAGGTATCAAAGATGAACCTGTTAAATAAGCTCCACATATGAATCCTTAAATTTGAGGAAGCACAATATTAGAACTGAGGAAAATCCCAAGCTAGCCTTCGTTGGTGACTATTGGGATGAGAAAACTACAAAGGAAATTTTTAATTTATTGAATGAGAATGAAGATCTTTTTATTGCATTAGTTTTAGAGATCAAAGGAATAAAGGGAGATTTGTGAGAAACGAAACTTGTTTTAAACCTGACATGAGGGTTGTTCAACATCGACCCTACCATTTGAATCCACGAGTCAAGGAAAAAGTTAAGAAGGAGATAGATAAAATGTTAGATGCGGGTCTCATCTTTCTAGTTGATGAAGCTAAATGGATCAACCCTATTGTTATTTAGGATAAAAAGGATTATGATGATATCAAAGTCTGTGTAGATTATCAAATTATTAATAATGTATGTGTTCATGACTCATTCCAAACTCCTTTCAACGGTGAAGTGTTGGATAACATTGCAGGTCAAGAACTATACTCCTTTACAAAAATGTTTTCCATGTACCATCAAGTTCTTATTTCTAAGGAAGATAAAAAGAAAACCACCTTTACGACTGAAGGAATTCCCCAACTGTTTTCTCTAGGATTGTTATTGTTAATTTCAGGGAGCATATTCATAAGTTTCTTGAAGTCTACATGGATGATTGGACAATGTATAGTCTCTTGAAGAAGGATTATAGTTTGTTGCGAGTCATGTTTGATCATTGTAGACAGTTGTATATTTCATTGAATTTGAAGAAATGTATTTTTATTGTGCCATTCGATACCTTACTGGGCCATATTTTATGCAAAGATGGTGTGTGTGTAGACCCTGCTAAAGTTTCGGTGATCCTAAATATGTTGCCATTGACAAGTTTCAAACAACTACAGTCTATATTAGGGAATACAGGGTATTACAGAAGATTCATCCACAACTATGCTTTAACCACTGCATCTTTGGAGAAGCTGTTGAATAAGGACGAATGTTTTATGTGGACTAAAGAATGTGATGTTGCTTTCAACACTCTAAAAGAAATTATTTCCAACACTACAATACTAGTCTATCCAGATTGGAAGAAAGAATTTCATGTACACATTGATGCATCTAGTATTGATTTAGGTGCTATTTTAGTGCAACCTCATGAAGGTAATATTCATTATACCATTTATTTTTCTAGTAGAGAAATTTCTAATGCTGAAAGCAATTATACAAAAATTGAGTGGGAAGCTCTTGCTATGGTGCATTCACTTCAAAATTTTAGGCATTATCTATTTGGAGATCCTTTTAATTTCTTCATTGATCACTCTATATTGAAGTATCTTATCAATAACCTATTCTTGAAGGAAGAATCTATAGATGGCTACTTTTATTTGAGGAGTTTTCATTCGAAGTTGTTGTCAAGCCAAGTTGTGCTAATGTAGGACCAGATCACCTCTCTCGTTTGGAGTTTGGAGAAGCGAGAATGCTACATGTCATTTTTTCAGTCAAACAGATGGCCCTAAACCCTGATCAATCAACATCTATTGACACTTTTCAATCATCCACTATAAAGCCAAAATCATCCTCTTTCCAAATGTTGCAAAATTTTTGGATTAAATTGGCTTAAAACCCTAATTTTTGGGATCATCCTACTCACCCTTCAGACAACTTGAAATGATGGAGGTTGCGCACATAGAAATTGCACTGATTAGTTTAGGTTTCCTTCACAAAAAGTGAGATGACACCTGGAAATTGCTAAAAATTAAAAATTAATTTCAAAGTTTCTCTCTCTAAAAGCTTCAAAAATGGTTTCAACTATTTATTGTTGGATCAGATCTCGAACTCCTACTATTTATGTCCTATCTCTTATCTCCTAGAACTTACCTCCCTCTAATGTGGATCTAAGACCTAAAATGGTAAATGAAAAACCACCTCATTTACCCTATAAATTCACTGCCTCCCATAGAGTCTAGGTTGACTTTTGGAGACTCTTAGTAATGCCCTCATGTTAGTAATTTAGGTCTAGAGGTCCATAATCCATCCATGTACTTGAGGAATGATTGAAGGCTTGCTTTTGTGGCAAAGGAAGGATAAGATAACTAGGAGATATATGAGAATGAGATGTTTTAGACATTTTTTCGGTTCCACTTATAACATTTGGAGTTGGGGATAAACCTTGAAATAGAGGAGAAGAAGAGAGTCTACATTGGTTTCCAAGTAAGTCTTTCTTCCATGTTACATATTTCTCTAAGGAAAACATAACAAATTTGTCTTGGTTGTTTCTAGATCAAGCCAATAAGTCTAGGGATTTTAATTCTATCTACAAAAGGAAATAATCCATAAAACCAAATCTCTTATTTCTTAGAACTTACCTCCCTTTAATGTGGATCTAATCCCTATAATGGTAAATCCAAAACCACTTCATTTACTATAAATTCAATGCATCCCATAGAGTCTGGGTTGGCTTTTCGAGACTCTTAGTTATTCCCTCATACTGTTGATTTAGGTCTAGAGGTCCATAATCCATCCATATACTTGAGGATTGATTGAAGGCTTGCTTTTATGGAAAAGGAAGAATAAGATAGTTGGGAGAGATCTGATCCAATAGTAAATAGTTGAAACCACTTCCAAATATTCTAGAGAGAGAAACATTGAAAATAGTTATTATTTTTTACCAATTTGTAGGGGTCATCGCACTTTTTGTGAAGGAAACCTGCACTAATCAACACAGTTTCTATGTGTGCAACGTGCAACATTGCAAGTTGTCTGAAGGGTAAGTGTGATGATCTAAGAATTTAGGGTTTAAGTCAATTCAACCCATAATTTTTGCAACTTTTGGAAAGAGAATGATTTTTCTTTTGTAGGGGATAATTTCAAAGTGTCAATGAATGTTGACTAATCCGGGTTTAGGGCCATTTATTTGACTGCAACAAAATGATCTGTAATAGGGAGGTTCACTTGATGATCACTTGCATGATGTTGATATGTTTAGGATTGAAGTTGTGCCAAATTATCATGAATATATTGCACTATTTTTAGTAACTGGTAGGTGTCCATAGGACTATGCTACAACACAAAAGAAGCATTTGGTATTACATACTGGAGATTACCAGTTAATTTCAGACAAACAAAATGGGGCTTGATCATATCTCACGTAGGTGTATTCTTGACCATGAGAGAGATGTTGTTTTATGGGAATGCCATTCTGGTTTTGCAGGAGATCATGTTGGAGGGAAAGCAACTACAAGGAAATTGCTGCAAGCTAGACTATGTTGAAAATGTAGCAAGAAATTCCTAATTTAATTTCCCTTGAATTAAATTAGGATAAAATTGTAATTTCACATCACAAGACAACTTGTACGAGTTAACTAAGTTAATTTCACTTAGTTTTCTCAGTAAATTCGAGTTGAGGGCATAACTTGAGTCATGTAGAGTGGTTACTAAATTTTAGAAGCCTAGGTTGAGTTTAATTTGAGTTGTAATAATTTAATTTAGTTAAAATCAGATAATGGCAGTTAAACTAGTTCCAACTGTTGGAGGAACGAGTAGGAGGTCTAGTGGTGGGGTGCAACTTCAGTGTTCAACAAGTTAACTGATAAATCAACCATAGTTAACTCATGCATGCATGAAATAAAAGTTACCCAATTGATATTGGAGTTCAAGGGTAGTGTACTATCAATTGTATATTTTTTTGAGCTGTACAGGTGGTGCATGTAGATAGAGAAGGGACTATAGGGATTGCACAATTTAAGATGGGGATTTCCCTAATTAATAAGGGGATAATTCCTTGAGAAATAACAAAAAGAAATAGGAGCTTGGAAGGTAGCAGAATTGGTTAAGTATTTTCCAGAGTCAGCTTGTGAGGCAGTGAGATAAATTATACTTGTGCATAGATTGTTCAGGCTTGAACAAGCATTGTATTTCTTCTCTATTTTCTAACTAATGAAATACAGATAGGAAGGGGTTTTGAGTAGTTGATTTCCTATTAGATAAATCTCTGAGCATATGTGATTGAATCTTGTCTCATGTTTATGTTGTGATTTCTTGATCAATTTATTGTTTTTGTTGATGAGTAGAGAAGATTCAAGTCTTTTGTTTTAGCATATTACATAAGTTGTTTGAATCTACAAGGAATTTCTACATGGCATCAAAGATGGAATCAAACTAGAATAGAAGAATACAAGTTTATCTTTGTAGGTGAAATCGAATTTGCAGGATCATTCTTCATAGACAATATGACATCGTTCTATGGATTGAGACTCGAGTATGCCCTTGATGGTAGCTCAAGTTATATTTCTTGGAAGGACAGGATGGAGGTAGTGTTGGAAGACAATGAGATGAAGGAATTCATATAAAATGATATTCCTAAGCCTCCAATAATTGATGCTCAAGGTCAGGCAGAGTGGAAGAAATGTGTGGAGAAGTTGAGGAGGATCATACTAGAAGGAGTTCGAGATCATGTTGTCTCGAATCTCCACAGGAAGGATACACCATATGTAATGTGGCAAGCCTTGATAGAATTGTTTTAGAACAACAGTGACCACAGGAAGGATACACCATATGCAATGTGGCAAGACTTGACAGACTTGTTTCAAAACAATAGTAACCACAGGAAGTTGGCACTGATAGATAAGCTTTGGAAGATCAAAATGGAGAAAGGAAACACAATACCACAATACTTGAGCAGGTTCACCTAATGTCGAGATGAGCATGGGAGAGTTGGTATTGCAGTTGCTAAAGATGATTTGGTCAACCTAGCACTTGCACGCCTTCCCAAGAGCTAGAATAGCTAACATGTTTCAATAAATGGAAGGGAGCATCTACCAAAGTGGGAGCGGTTGTGGTCTGACTTGGTGCAAGAAGAGATAAGGCGAGACAACTAAGAGGGGAGCTCATCCAAAGAAGTGGAAGAGAGCTTTGCATTAGTTAGCAAAGGAAAGAATTGCAAAGGAAATAATTCCCAAGGTGAGGAGGGAAAGAAGAAAAACTTATCCAACATCAAGTGCTTTCACTATCACGAATTCATGCATTATGCCATGAAATGTCCACAGAAGAAGGCAAGTAAGAAGGAGCCTTCAATTGCAGCAACAGATGAAGCTCTAGATTCACAATTTGAGCTTGATTTTACTCTCATTGCATGTGTGTCAAGCACAGTAATGGGAAGCATGTGGTATCTCGACAGCGGTGCCTCATTCTATATGACGAGGAATAGAGATCTCTTTAGTGACTTGGAGGAGAAATACCTTAAGAAAAACATTGAGTTTGGAGACGAAGGGACGTATAATGCGACCGATATCAATATAGTTGATTTTTAGAGGGGAGTCTGACTCCCCTCTTAGACTCATGGATGTGATGTTTTTTCTAGGAATAAAGAACAATATTGTTTTCGTTGTGGTATTGGAAGACCGTGGCTATGATGTGATATTTAGCAAAGGGAAGGTTTTCCTTAGACACATTGCTATGAGACAAGTGAAGTAGATTAGTGTGAGAGTCAAGAACCTGTATGCACTTGAGGTAGAAGATGCATGGAAATCCTTGAGGAGAAAGGAAAAGGTTAGCGACTTGGTGGTTGAGAGGGAGCATAATTTACCTCTCAAAATGGAGCCTCAAAAGCAGCCTCAGTAAATTGTGGATCAACCACAATTGGAGAAATAGAGAGGAGATAGAGTGGAAACATCCTCTCAAGCATATACCTCCAATAGGGGGGAATTTTGAGCTAAGTGGGCAGAGGGGGCACATGCAGCCATACCTCCAAATGTGAGGTGGGGCGATGTAAAGCAATAGTCCTAGGAGTGTATAAATTTGGGCAGGGTCCATTGAGGTGTTTTTGTCTCATGGATTGTTACCTTTCTATGGGGGCCCACAATATTCAGTAGTAGGAGGATCAATTTTAGTTAGATACTGAGGAGTGTAGAGTAGTGTTGACAACATAATAGGAGGCTTAGTAGTAGAGCCAACAACAACACAATTTTACCAATCGACAATTGCAGATTAGTTCAGTGATTATTTATTATTTATTTTTGGATGCTTTTCAGTTGCATATGTTGAAGTAGCAACAAAAACAATGAAAAGTGTTGCATGCAATACATTCCAAAGGTGCTAGATCAAGGTAGATGTGAATATGTTTCTTGCTGAGAGGGAGTGTTGAAAATGCAACAAGAAATTCATAATTTAATTTTCCCTTGAATTAAATTAAGAGAAAATTGTAATTGCACATCATAAGACAACTTGTACGAGTTACCTAAGTTAATTTCAATTATTTGGTTAAGTTAATTAGAGTTGAGGGTCTAACTTGAGTCATGTAGAGTGGTTCCTAAATTTTAGGAGCCTAGGTTGTGTTTAATTTGAGTTGTAATAATTTAATTTAGTTAAATTGAGTTAATGTCATTTAAACTAGTTCCAACTGTTGGAGGAACTAGTAGGAGGTCTAGCAGTGGGTTGTAGCTTCAATGTTCAACTAGTTAACTAATAAATCAGCCACAATTAACTCATGCACGAATGAAATATGAGTTACCCAATTGAGATTAGAGTTCATGGGTGTGTACTATTAGCTGTATAATTTTCCGAGTTGTATAGGTGGTGCATGCAGTTAGAGAAGGGCCTACGGGGATTGCATAATTCAGGATGGGGATTTCACTAATTAATAGGGGGTTAATTCTTTGAGAAACAACACAATGAAATAGGAGCTCGAAAGGTATTATAATTGGTTAAGTATTTTCCAGAGTCGGCTTGTGAGGCAGATAAATTATACTTGTGCAGAGATTGTTCGAGCTTGAACAAGAACTGTATGTCTTCTCTATTTTCTAACTAATGCAATACAAATAGGAAGGCGTTTTGAGGATTTTCTTTTCCCTTAGATAAATCTCTGAGCATATGTGATTGATCTAATTCTTTGAGAAACAACACAACGAAATAGGAGCTCGAAAGGTAGTAGAATTGGTTAAGTATTTTCCAGAGTCGGCTTGTGAGGCAGATAAATTATACTTGTGCAGAGATTGTTCAAGCTTGAACAAGAATTGTATTTCTTCTCTATTTTCTAACTAATGCAATACAAATAGGAAGGGGTTTTGAGGATTTTCTTTTCCCTTAGATAAATCTCTGAGCATATGTGATTGAATCTTGTCTCATGTTTATGTTGTGATTTATTGATCGTTTAATTGTTTTTCCTGGTGAGTAGAGTAGATTCAAGTCTTTTGTTTTAGCATATTACATAAGCAGTTTGAATCTACATGGAATTTCTATAGACTATGGCAGCCAACTCTTTTCAAAGATGGCATAGAATATGCTAAGAATATGCCCAATGAGACAAACGTATATTGCATCCAGTCAAATCTCTTGAATACTTTGAGAAGTGGGCCACTGATTTGGTTGGACCAATAAATCACCCTGTGCAACACTCACACGCTTATTACATTATCACATCAACTAATTATTTGATGTGGTGGGATGAAGCAGATCTTATTAAGGGTTTCACTGCTAGTACTGCTACTAGGTTCATATTTGCAAATATTATTACAAGATTTGGTTGTCCAAGGATTCTTACAAGTGATTAAGGGTCACACTTCATCAATGAAACTATTGCTACAATATTGTAGTTCGTGATTCAACATCATAAAAGTAGCCCATATCATCCACAAGCGAATGGGCCTGTTGAAGCCTTTAACAAGATTTTGGAAAAGGGAATCACTAAAGTATGCTTCGCTAATAGAGATGATTGGGATGAGAGAGTTCTTGTTACAATATGGGCTTACTGCACTATTGTCAAGCACCTGCATAAGTATACTCCATTTTAGCTTGTATATGGAAGAGAAGCGAGGGTACCTACTGAATTTATTATTCTTAACCTATTTATTACACAAGCCACTAAAATGTTTGATGATGAATCTATTCCAGAATAGTTTTAGGAGTTATGGGAGTTGGACAAGCATCACTTTCTTGCATATTTTCATCAAAATGTTGAGAAGGAAAGACAAAAATATTGCCATGATCGACATATCAAAAGGAAGTATTTTTCTGTGGCAGACCAAGTACTTCCATATGATAGCAAGCATCTTAAACATCCTATAAAACTACAAATGCATTGGTTAGGTCCTTTCTTTGTTATGGAAATAAGAGAGTCTAGAGCTATTAAGCTCATAGAGCTTGATGGAGTCTTCTACATGGTTGGGTGAATAGTGCACACTTGAAGCCTTGCTATGTTCATTGATTTTATTCTGCTTTCTCTACTCTCAGTTAAAGGGTGCAAGTTAGGTTTAGGATCAAGTCAATTACATCGATTACTTAGTCATTTTAGTTGCATCAATTACTCAATCAGTCTACTTGCATCAATCGTTTGTGTTTCTTCTTGGTTGTGACCCATTACAACCCATTATGGTTGAAGAGGTATATAGTGTCATTTCCATTCATTTATTAAGCCATTTAATGTAGGTATTTTAAGATATTGAGTCACTTTTCCCTGTAACAGTCATTTGTTTTGGTGATTTGATTTCCGTTTACAGAATTAAACCACTTTCACTAAGTTTGTCATCATGGCATTTCCTTTTTTGGGTCGATTGCGTCATGTCATGGGGATTTGTGTCATAGTTGTCATTATTATCCAAATAAAGTCTGATTTTGTTAAGTTGTCACATTTAGTCACCAATGCTTGAGGCATACCAAGTTATCCTATTGCTTTTTCCATAAGTACCACTCTTCAAAGAGTTATTGGTAATTTGTGTTCTTAGAAACTCTAAAAAAATTCACCCTCCCCTCATTGTCTAGATCCCGTATGTCTCAAGTTCATCGCCATCCCCCTATCTAGTTTGTTTATAGTCATCTACCATCCACAATGGGTTGCACTACCAAGCAAACAATTCCTTTTGATTTCTTAGATGATCATATTGTACCTATAGGAGATATCTAGGGAAAATGTGGAAAAGATACCATGATCGACAATGATTTGTTCAACACCACTTTGTTTCCAGCTTTAAGTTTCGAAGTCTACACATATTATATTAAAACCCCATCTCGCGATACTAGTATGAGGCTTAAGTCTCAGTTCCATTCTTTGCAAATATCGACAATTATGAAATTGAGGGATTTATTTTTCATTGGCACCACAGGTGAAGCCACGCGTTGTATAAAATTCCTCATCAACTAATTACATAATGGCTCACTCTAGTTGGACAAGTAATACCCTATTCATGTGGATGAAATTAACAAGCTCACCGAATTATCCATGCATGGCCAGGATGTACCTATGATGTTTCAAAGAACCTCGAAGTGGGGCAAGAAGAAAGGTGATGACAATTTATATGAGAAATATGGAACTTGCTGCAAGGGCCATGGAGATATCATTAATATGATCAATAATGACAAGATTAAATTTGCACTATATTGTCTCTAGAAAACTCATGTAAAACTACAAAAAAGGAGAATGTACCTTAGATGCATTATATGTCACGGAAGCCTATGTGCGAGGTGAGCCATTGAATTGGTGTAGCTACCTCTTAAATGAACTCTTTGAGGTTTGTGGAGATATCTACAAAAGGGTGACATATTTTATTTATGGATATTTAGTGGTTGCCATTGAAATAATGAAATGGTGCGTGCTAGAAGGTCACGGCCTAGCATGTGTACTGAACAATGAAGTCCTTTCTCTCATTTATGCTACCTAGCGAAATCAAGCTAATATTGCTAATTGAGATTTTAATGAAAATCATTTGAGAAATGACGTACCAAAATGATTGATGTTACTCAACTGAAGATCAATATGCCTCAATCCATTCTGAACCAATATACATATCAAATGTGTTTTGGTATTAGCCATGGCCATACTTATGTTTGGCCCAAATATGTCAATAAGGATACATTCAAGATGAAGGCATTGCCTTATTACATATCTAAGGAAGCATTCCACAACGAAATACTATCTCGGTTGGGAGTCCAATACATGCAAGAAATGGATGGCATTGTCTACTCTCTTGATGTGATGCAACTACATGATCCGCCCTCCAATGCTCCTTCATCTTCAAAGAAACACTCTTCCACTTTCACAACTAATTTCCAACGTTTCATAAAGTGGCTCCAAGCATGTGCGTCCTCTACTCACGCAAACATATCTACCTTGGAATATATGGTGAATCCACCTGATACAACCTGTTCCATCCCTAATGTAGTCCCTTATGTCTGTAAGGTGTTCAAACCACCAACTCTTCTATTTGTGTCTATGATTCCTATATCGTCATCACCACCTACAATTGCAGATCTTGACCCTTCTACCTTTGATGTCTTTTCTTTTGTGTAAGCTGGCCTTGCAAAAGTTGCCTCCAAACCTCCTAATCCTATTTCCAACTCTTCAACCACTATTGATATTAAAAATGATGTACCTAAATATCAAATCAAACCTACCAAGATTGTCAAGGAATATATTCATTCCTTGCTTGATAAGTCTCCAACTCATAACCCTATGTCGTCACCTCATACCGCCTTGCCATTTTCAACCATTTTAGATCATTCTTGTGAGCACTCTGACCCTAGAGACACCACCATCAGTGTTGCTAATATGGAAGTAGAATAAAAACCCAAGGATACCACACAATTATAGAAGACTACAGAAGCAAATCTCATATCGTCTATGCAATGTTCATCTGCATCATAACTAGAGCCTGCTACTATTGTTTCTGCAAACCAACTTTCTTTGTTCAGCCAGGATCCAAATTATTGCACAGAAGAATTGAAATTTTTTCAGAATATCTTGATATGGTTCCAATTCTCCCTTCGCATGTCGGTGCTAAAATTTGAGAATACCTCCAACAGGAGAAAACTCAAGAGCCAACAACCTCACCTCAAGGGAAATTTGAGAATTTTGTCATAAGTGGCCAACCCTTACATACTAAGTTCCTATCGCTAAAGCTAAGCTTATGCAATTTTGTAAACTAAACCAGGATGCAATCACCTAGTGGTAGACCTTTCTCTCGTCACGGTCTGAACAACAAACTCTTGAGACTATTGCTCAATTCAAGGAATGGGCTACTACGTTATTGGATTCCTAGTAATTTGCAATGGATAACTACCATCCTTTCAAGGCTAAGACTTTTCATACAATACTAGAGTTGGGTCCTTCGTTTGAAGGCGAAGAAGCAAAATAGGGAGAAAAAGCATCAATATAATTTGTAGGACCACAAGAAGAGAAAAATGTGCAGACGAAGTATTGACTAAAGGGCGAGTCAATAAAATGTGGTCAAGGCTTGTTGGGTCCTTCATTTTAGTACTATGTAATCAATTTTTGGCCAGAAAAGAGTCGCATAAATGATCAGTGGAAGCAAGAAAAGTACATGGAAAAACAAGTCAGAAGTCGAGAATAGAAAGGAGAAAGTGACACGCAAAGGAGAGAAAACTGTTATATCAGGATTTGTTAAAGCCTCGAAAGAAGGATCTAAGTGTTAGCTTTGAAGGGATCAAAGTATAAGTGGACAAAGTGGCTATATTTTGTTAAAGGGATCAAGTTGGACTAGATTAAGCAAGCAGGATCAGGATAAAGAAGTAAATCTATAAAAGCTATATGGATTGAACCGAATGAAGGAGAAGGAGAGAAACCTATGCCAACATGCTGCCAAAATGAGATTTGAATCCCTCTGCATGTATTGTGAATGTAATTCAAACTTGTTCTATTATATTTTGGCATAATTTCTCAGTAGATCTTGCATAGTCTTGCATGTCTTCATTGTAATGGCTTGGATTTTGATATAATATAATGAGGGATGTTGTGGGGTTATCTTTATTTGTGTTTCTTGTGATTGAATGTTGTTATGTTGTGTACCTCCTTTAATTATTTTTTGAAATTCTATGATAGATAATTTGTTTTATATATATATAGAGAGAGAGAGAGAGATTCGTGTAATGTGTGCAAGGATGATTGGGTTTCTTGTGTAATTAAATATCCAATGAATAATGCATGCAATTAATATGAATCCAACCACTGTCTAAACTCCCCTTAAACATTAAAGTAGTCTCGAAACGCCTCAGGTGAGACTTTTCTCCTTTGCGAAGGAATAAAAATACTAGTGTCACACTAGACTACAATGGGATATTTTGTTGGCAACAAATGGTTGAACCCTCGGTCTACATGACAAAACTTTCCACCAAAAACTTTACCTTTCTTCTATGCAAAATCTCTAACATAGTATGATATCCATCTTATTTAATGGCCTTTGTGGTAATATTTGAATCCCATGGTGGTGAGATAGTTGAAGCTTATGAAGAGTATCTTGCCCTATTTAAAGAACTAGGAAGGTGGGACTTTATCCAAGCCTTTCAAGGCCATAATATTGAGGTTGCTAAATCCTTTGCACAATCCTACAATGAAAGAAATGCATGAGTTGGAGATGTTGAAATTCTTGTTAATGAAGCCTTCTTGGCACATGCTACTCACATACCTACCGAGGGAGAGAAATGGTCCAAGAACCACCCTGTCAAGGATATTTTGTGGGACAATATTCTTGTCTCCAAGAAAGTGTCATACAACATTAAAGGTATGTCTGTTAACCTACTTAAAAGTAAATAGTGAGACCTGGTTCTTATTATTTGGTGCCATATTACTTGTGAAGGTCGCTATAACTTGGTTTTCTATTATCACATTCAATTTCTTATATTTTTCTAGGTTATAAACTAAACCTCCCTTATTATTTTCTCAAAAGCTTCACTAATATGTCAAAATTCTATTAGAGAGGGTTTAAAAACCTCGAAAGGAGCCTATTTCACTATGGATTGATTTGAATTCTAGTTGAATTTTGGTTATCTCAATTAGGTAAGTCCCAAGAGGCATTCCTTCTTATAAATATTTTTTTGAAGTCTCTGGCTAATGATGGGGAAGAAATTCCTCCAAAAATTGATGAATCTTTGGAGGATATTCATGAAGACGTATTTGAAACCCTAATCTCCTTGGTTTATTTTAGTTCCATGTCTAAAAACCATAACAATTAATTTGAGCTAAACACGTTGAATGCCACAAGTGGCGAGTTCACGAACTCAGTCTCCACTCGTATTACCTGCAATTTGGCCAAAAGGGTTAAAATTGCTCTTATGGAATTCTTGACAATTCCAAGCCTGAGCCAAACCTTTCAGAGCACACTGTCAAGGATAACCCTATAAATAAAACAATAAAACATGAGGAAAAGGTAACTACATAGTATTAGTTTAGAAATAAACAATTAACGTGTCAAATATCTCGGGCTAAAAGAAATAGGTCTAAAAAAGTTTCAGCTACTACCACTCTTGTTTAGATATACATTCCAGAAGAACCTAAAATCAAAAGGGAAAACCCAAAGCCCAAGTCTGATGAAGATCTTGGGGATATCTCTGTTTTCAACAAATTTGATGATGCTGCATTTAGGTCTAACAATGATTGTCGAAGTAAAAAGGATTCCCACAAATATTTTCAAAGTTGGTTTGGAAGAAAAAAAAAATTGTTATAGTGCCTTATCTTAAGCATAAAATACATGAATTACAACATGAAAACAAGAAGATCAGGAAGAAAAGTAGAATTATGACTAAGCTACATGATAGAAAGGTCATTGGATTGAAAGAAAATTTGCAGTTGGCAGATAAGCAAAATAATTAATTCTTTAGGGGTTAATGTTATCATCACTTCTAATTTACAAAATCTATCTATTTCTAAGTGAATAATTTTCAGTTCAATTGTTTTTATTTTCGTATCTTTCTAAAGGTACTATATTTGTTAATTATTTTTATTTATTTTATTAATAGTAGCTACAAAATCTAAGATTATATAACCACTATTTTAGAAAGGTATTGGTCATTGATTGTATCCATTTGACATCCTTCAAGTGTCCTATACAGGTGTGTAACCGAGTTTGATTTTCCAGATTCAGTCTATTCAGTTACTGTTGCTTGTCGACACACGGTTTTTTGTTCATTTTAGTTATTAATACTTATTTATTTTTAAGTATATGCTAATACGATCTATAAGGACAAAACATGTTGGATAAACATTATTTCCAAGATCTTGGAAACCATGATCTTTATTTTGATATTTGATAATTTTGTATGGGGATATTTTATGTATAAATGCAATATCAAATATTGAGATAGGTTGGATGCTATAGACAGAATTCTAGATTGTGATTTATTTCTATATTGTTTAATGAATCAATGAGATACTCTATGATCTGCTTTGTTGTTTCATATTCTTTTTTCGGAGAAAAAATCAACCTTTTTATTAAGATAATAAAAGTTACATAGTATATGCATTTAAGGATTCAATTAACTATATGGCTTTGTTCAAATCATAGAGTTTTTTTTGAATGGTAAATTTTAGTATCTTCTAACTCTACAATTTCATTTTTGCTAAATCAAGATCACTGAAAATTTTATCCCAGGCTTCCTCAATGAGGAAAACAACCCAAATAGGATATTGATCAGCTTCCAGTAATTGTACTCCAAAAAGAGCATAAGCAAAAAATGACAACTGATAAAAATAGAACCAAAAGATATGTCCCGAGCCATTCCCGAGCCTCCTCATTGAGGAAAACAACCCAGACAGTAATGAGTTTAGCTAACAATTTAAACCAAGTCGATGTTGATGTTTACTAGTAACAATTTTACATAAGAAAAAATAGTGTTTGCTCATAACAAGAAACAAAATGATTGAGAGAAAAAAGTATCATATGCCGAAACCAAGACCGTGTGGCAAGCTTGTCAAAATGGTGGATGATCCAACACACAGATATCATCCTAGTCTACTTCCTCTATCCTCCAACTATCCATATATTGTTGTAGACCCGCTTTAGAAAGCTGGTCTATTGTGCTATTATGTTCGTTGTATATATGACATAGAGAAAAATCATTAAAAAAAAAATTAAATATTTTGCTTCTTCTAATAATGGAGATAAAATGTAGTTCTAGCATCTTCTCATGCCATTGAATCATTTAATGATATTCATCAAACCCCCGAAGATCTGAACCGAATGTATGCCCAAGTGGGTAAGCCAACAAAGGAGTAGTTTTAAGGAAAAAAGTTCTACGTAATTATTGGTTCCATTCCCCAATCCAACCAAGGATTTGAGGCTTCTGTGTGCATTTAAGTGGATCACCAGTCCTACCCCACATTTGTTATTTTGATCAGATGCCCTGTTTGTTGGGTGTGGAGCCTAATTATCTTTTGTATTCAAAGGTATCGCCGCATTGGACCCTAGTTCGTTGCCACCCCTAAAATATTCGCTACAGGGGGGGTCCGCGGAGGGGGGGATCAGGGGCAGCACTCCCAAAGCTAAAAATAGATGTAAAATTGTCTTGTAAATTGTTATAATTTTGTAGTCAAAAAGAGTCGTTCATTAGGCAGAGATCTGATGGTAGAAGTTATGTTTAATTTAGGGTTTTTTTCCCTAGAAGGCAACCCCTCTCTATATATGAGGGAATTATATTGCATCTAAGTAGATCTGTATTCTGAGTCAGAAAGAGAGAGGAGATTGTGTGAGAGTGAAGAGGGAATCATAGAAGATTTTCTATAGGTTGTATCTCTTTAGTTTGTTGGATAATATAAAAGGAAGGATTGGTTGTTTCTCCGTGGACATAGCCTAAACTGGGTGACCACGTATATATGTGTCTCTCTTGTTTTATGCATTTTCTGTGTTTATATTTTTGCAACACTTTATGTGTTCCATTACTCTGTAATATATAATTAACTAATAATTGGTATCAGAGTCGAAGGACTATTTTGCTAATAAACTCGTAGGAGAGAAGGATTTCTGGTTCGAGTGGGAGCAATGGTGGAAGATGGTAGGTCTATGATTGAAAAATTTAACGGCAAAAACTACCAGCTGTGGAAGATGCAGATGGAAAATTATCTGTATCAGAGAGATCTGTACCAACCATTGAGTGGAAGGCAAATAAGTCGATGAGTATGACAGACATAGAATGGGATATTCTTGACAGAAAGGCACTTGGAACAATACGGCTATTCCTAGCGGCGTCGGTAGCGTTTAATATTTCAAAGGAAACGACAACAGAGGGTTTAATGTCGACATTGGCCAAACTATATGAAAAACCCTCGGCCTCAAATAACGTATTTCTTATGAAGCATTTATTTAGTGTGAAAATGTTAGAAGGTGGATTTGTTGCTGATCATCTAAATGAATTTAGTACAATTACCAATAAGTTAAGTTCTGTAGGGGTAACTTTTGATGATGAAGTTAGGGCTTTGTTATTTCTGTGCTCATTTCAAGAAAGTTGGAATGGTTTAGTTATGGTCATTAGTAACTCTGTCTCTGGATCTAGTACTTTAAAGTTTGATGATGTTGTTGGTGCAATCCTTAGTGAGGAAATGCGATGGAAAAGCTTCGGTGATACATCAGGTAATGCTTTGACTGCAAAGACTAGGGGAAGAAAAATGGAAAGAGGAAAGAACCCAGGATATCGCAGTAAGTCAAGGAAAGGTAGATCCAAGTCCAGATTAGGGATAGTGTGTTGGAAATGCAGGAAGAAAGGACACTTGAAGAAAAACTGCAAGTCTCAGAAGGGAAAAGAAGGAGACGCGTAGCAAGAAAACAATCATGAAGCGAATGTGACAAGTGATGTGTTGCAAGATGCTTTGATTCTTTCTTTAGAAAATATTATTGATGCCTAGGTGGTAGATTCAGGGCCCTCATTCCATGCCACACTTGATAGGAAACATTTTCATGGTTATGTTCAAGGAGATTTTGGACAGGTTCGATTGGGTGATGATAAACCTTGTAAAATCATTGGAATGGGTACAGTTTTCATAAAATAGCAAAATGGAAATAAATGGCTATTGAAGGAGGTAAGCCATGTTCCAGATCTGAAGAAAAATCTTATTTCAACTGGGCAGTTGGGAGGTGAAGGTTGTGTGAATATTTTTACAGATAAAACCTAGAAGGTCACTAAAGGATCCCTGGTAATAGCAAAAGGAGAAAAGGTTGGTACATTGTATTTATGCAATGGTATTTCTAATTATGTTAATGCTTTAACCTCTATAGGAGAATATACGATATTATGGCATCATAGGCTCGAGAACATGAGTGAGAAGGGGATGCAGATTCTTAACTCAAGAAATTTGTTGCCAGGTTTGAAGCATGTTGATTTAAAATTCTGTGAAAACTGTGTTTATGGAAAACAAAAGAGAGTCAAATTCCTCAGAGTTGGGAAAGAAAAGGAGCGAAAAATTAGAGCTTGTGCATACAGATGTATGGGGACCTGCTCAGGTATCATCTCTTGGTGGCTCTCATTATTATGTCACTTTTATTGATGATGCAACCAGGAAAAACTGGATTTATTGTATTCGAAATAAATCTAATGTATTTGATACTTTCAAGAAATGGAAATCTTTGGTTTAAAATGAGACAGGAAAAAGGTTGAAGTGTCTAACATCAGACAATGGAGGTGAATATTGCAGCAAAGAGTTTGACAGGTACTGTTCAATGAATGGAATTCACAGAGAGAAGATAGTTCCAAGAACACCACAAGAAAATGGTATGTTAGAAAGGATGAACAGGACAATCATGGAGCATGCAAGGCGCATGAGATTGCATGCAGGATTGCCTTTACAATTTTGGGCAAATGCTGTAGATACTGCTGTTTATCTAATAGACAGAGGCCTTCAAGTTCCTTGGATGGTGGTATTTCGGACAAGTAAAAAGGTAAACTACAATTTTTTAAAGACTTTTGGTTGTGAAGCCTTTATCCACATTAATAAAGAAAATAGAACAAAGCTTGAGGCAAAATAAAAGAAATGTACCTTTATTGGATATGGTGTTAATGATTTTGGTTATCGCTTTTATGATTATGAAAAACACAAGATCATTAGGAGCAGAGATGTCATATTCAATGAAAAGGTTTTGTATAAGGATTAGCTACAGGAAAATAAACAGGAAAAATAAAACAGAGAATACATAATGCTTGACGAGATCACATAAAAAGTGATGGTGCCTGAAAATCATAATGATCGGCATCTAGAAAAACAACCACAACAGCAACAAGCACCTCAAACACTTGGAAGTGGTGTTAGAAGATTGAGGTAAAAGGGAAGGAGAAACTAGCGTGCAGGTTGAAGAAGAGCTTGTATGGCTTAAAACAGGCTCCAAGGCAATGATATCTAAAATTTAACAGGTTTATGTCTGAAGAAGGTTATACTAGATGTCACTCTGATCATTGTGTTTATCTCAAAAGGCAAAATGATGGCAGCTATATTATATTGTTATTGTATGTAGATGACATGCTTGTTGCAAGTTCTAACATGTAGGAAATAAATGTGCTCAAAAGAAAATTGACGAACTCATTTGCAATGGAGGATTTGGGTGTTGCAAAACAAATCCTTGGTATGAGAATAACTAGAGACAGGAAGAATCACAAATTAACATTGTCTCAAAGTGAGTACATAGAAAAGGTGTTGAAAAGTTTTAATATGCATAATGCAAAATAGTTAGTATACCTTTGGCTAGCCATTTCAAATTAAGTAAGGAGGAGTTTCCTAAGACTCAGGAAGAAATGGCTTATATTTCTAAAGTTCCATATGCATCACCAGTTGGAAGCTTAATGTATGCAATGGTCTGCACAAAGCTTGATATTGCACATGTTGTGGGAGTTGTAAGTAGGTACATGAAAAAATTAGGAAAAGAACATTAGATGGTGGTGAAGTGGATTCTCAAGTATTTGAGAGGTACCAAAAATCAAACATTATGCTTTGCTGGTTCAAACATTGATCTACAGGGATACGTTTATGCAGATATGGCGGGTGATAGAGATAACAGGAGGAGCACAACAGGGTATGTGTTTACTGTAGGTTGAACAGTTGTCAGTTGGGTCTCAATACTGCAAAGTGTTGTTGCACTCTCAACAACAAAAGCAGAGTATGTTGCTGCTACAGAGGCTAGTAAAGAAATGATTTGGTTACAAAGGCTTCTGGATGAATTGGGTAAGAAGCAGGAGTTGGGCGGGTTATACAGTGACAGCCAGAGTGCCATACATCTTGCAAAGAACTCTGCATTTCATTTCAAGACTAAACATATACAGCTCAAGTACCATTTCATATGGTCAGCATTGGAAGATGGACAGTTGAAGCTGGAAAAGATACACACTAGCCAGAATCCTGCAGATAGTTAACAAAAGTTGTAACCAGGGAGAAACTGAGAATTTGCTCAGTTTCAATTGGTCTTCAAGTATGATGAAGAAGATGAGAAACAACTAGGTCCAAAGTGGAGTCATTGTCTAGCAAATGAAGCAGTAGTGGAGTTTCTATAATTAGTCTCCAAGTGGGAGATTGTTGGGCGTGGAGCCTGATTATCTTCTGTATTCAAAGGAATCGCCGCATTGGACCCCAGTTTGTAATGGGGCGGTGTAGAAATTTCTCTATAGATCAGCTAGCTCTGATACCATGTAGAATTTTTGCAAATTCTCTACAAATATACCTCTGAGATCTCTGTAAAAAATCTAACTGTAGATTAACCCGATAATGTAATATACCAAAGAAAAATACTATAATCTACTTCAACTATCAATTTGCGGAATCTTAAAGATTGAACAAGAATCGAGATGAACACATATAACCAGAAGAAGAAGAATCAATGCACATGAAACACAAAAAATACTCAAGGGAAAGCCTCAGCTAAAAACCCCACTATCTATATTATCATACAAGGTGGAAATACATCAAAATTATACAAAGCCTTAGCTCTCACAGCTAGCCAGCTCTCAGTACAATCCTCCTGGATGCTCATAGGCAATCAAATCTTCTCACAAGCCTTCTCCTCTGCCCTCCAAGCCTCCTATTTCCTTGCATTGTTTCTCCTGGGTGATCCTCTTGTTACCAAGTGGAAGATTGATCACTCACACTGATCCTACACCCTGTCAGAACTGCGCAATCCTCAAGGAACCTTCCCTTGACTACATGGATGAGTTTCCTTTATAGGAAAACACATGCAACTGAGAGTAACCTGTCCCTATCTTTAATCTCAACTAGGTATTTCTCATAATAGACATGCATGAGTTAATGATGAGAGAATCTTCAGTTATCTAAAGTACACTAGTTTGATGCATGCATGCATTAATTGATCAAACTCACAATTAGTTCCTCAAACAGTTTGGAACTAATTTAACTAGACTTAACTCAATAAATTGAGCTAACTAATTACAACTCAAATATAACTCAACCTTATCTTCTTAATTAATGGATAATCTCCTTAATTTAAGGGATAATTGTTGCATGACTTCTAACTTGAATTTCTCCAACCAATTAATCCATAATGAATTAATTAATTATTTTTCAAGCAGTTGGCGAGACTAAATTCGAATTTAATTCACAATTTTAATTCAAGGACAAATTAAAATTGGAATATTCTAGATTCTATTTTTATCATTTCTTGTTTCTCTTTTCAACAGGCGGCAACGCCGCCCACAAAATATTCGCTGCAGGGGGGCTCCAGGGGGGATCGAGGGCAGCGCCCTCGAAGCTAAAAATAGATGTAAAATTGCCTGGTATAATGTTGTAATTTCGTAGTCAATATGAGTCGTTCATTAGGCAGAGATCTAACGGTAGAAGTTATGTTTAATTTAGGGTTTTTTTCCCCTAGAAGGCAACCCCTTGCTATATATGAGGGAATTCTATTGCGTCTAAGTAGATCTGTATTCTGAGTGAGAAAGGGAGAGGATATTGTGTGAGAGAAAAGAGGGAATTACAATAGACTTGTTGTAGGTTGTATCTCTTTAGTTTGCTGGATAATATAAAAGGAAGGACTGGTTGCTTCTCCGTGGACATAGCCTAAACTAGGTGAACCACGTATATCTGTGTCTCTCTTGTTTTATGTGTTTTATGTGTTTATATTTTTGCAATATTTTATGTGTTCCATTGCTCTATAATATATAATTAACTAACACTGTCAAAATAAGCCCATGGAATTCCATCCCTTATGTGTTCCTCTCTTACAGGTCTTGGGTTTACTTCTCGAATTGGCTCAGGTATACTTGTGTAAATTGCAATACATCCTACAAAAATGTGCCCAGCTGAGGGGTTCTGGTCTTTAAAATAATGTTGTTGCGAGCCAACCAGACTCCCCAGATTATGATTAGGGGTAAATTCCTCAAATTTCCTTCAGGATGGTCCTTCCACCATTTATTCCATACTTTAGCTAGTGAATCCCCTTCCCAAGTCATCCTAATATGCATTAGTCTCCCTGATTCCATCCATACCTCCTTTGTGAATGAGCATTTTAGGAAGAGATGGTGAATCATTTCTACATCATTTTTACATAAAGCACACCTCCCTGGGCCTGACTTGTATCTCCTCTATAATATGTTCCAAGTTGGAACTTTATTTCTGAGTATGCACCAGAATAACATTCGAGCTTTGGCTGGGCATTTGAGCTTCCAGATGAGGCTAACCCACCATTCCTGATTCCCCCATCCCTTTCTTGACATGAGAAATTTATAGCCTTGTTTTGGAGATAAGAGCTTGTGGGGGGATGTGCCCATATGAGCTGATCTAGTCTGTCTCTTATCCTGACATTAGACCTGGCCAATTCCTTGGTGAAGTTGTGCTACTCCTCCCTCCATTGTTGATTGAGATTTAGGTTGGTCTCGGTCAACCAGGCTTGTCCCCATCTAGTGCAGTGACTGTTCTTTCTGATCTGGCTTATGTGTTGAATGCCTCTAGAGCCTAATTGGTTTATAAGACCCGAGGATAGTGCAAATACTTTGTTGCACCCGACACATGGATCCTTCCCTATCCTGACTTGTTCTCCATTTCGTATTTTCCAGGAAAGGCCTTGTTCTATGATATCAAAGGCGTCTATGGTGGCTTTCCACACCACTAAAGCATTCCCTTTATTCTTATTTGGCTTCCTAATCCAATCGTCCAGAGGAATGGGATCAATGTACTTCCATTTGACTACTATTGACCACAGGTTCTCCATCTTTATTAACCTCCATCCCAGCATGGCTACTAGATATGGTCCAAATGTAGATAAATATTTTATTCCCCATCCTTCCCACTACTTTGGTCTTGCCATCTTATCTCATGCCACCCAAGGCAACATCAATTCCTCCTTCGAACCTGCCTAGAGGAACCGACTGCATACTTGTTTGATTCTTTCTAGAATTCCTTTCGGAACCCATGTTAATGCTACCCAATATAATGGTATGGACAATAGGACTGATTTAATGAGTGTCAATATTCCTGCTCTCGACAACCATTTGAAACTCCAATGATTGATCCTAGATTCTATTTTTGCTACCAGCGAGAACCAGTCTTGTTTCTTGTTTGAGTGTGGCTTTAGGGAGAATCCTAGGTACTTGAAACTATCCTCTAACTTTCGATCTTTGAAGGGCAGGTCTTCTACTATATCCATTGCTTCCGTTCTAGTGAATCCTTCCAGAAGTACATGGGATTTCTCCTTATTAACTAGCATGCTCGTCGCCTTGAGAAAGAGTTCCAGTACCTTTTTAACTCCTTTGTTTCGCTCCTTCTTCCATTGTTGAAGAGAAGTATGTCATCCACAAACAATAAATGAGTTATGTATAAGTTGATTGCCACTTCAAGTCCTTGAATATTTCCTTTTCTTTTGGCTTCTAATAGAAAGTGACGAAGACCTTCTGTGGCCAAGAGGAAAAGGAGGGGAGATAAGGGGCATCCTTGTCTCAACCTCTTTGGCCTTGGAAGAAGGGGGATTCCACTTTGTTGATTAGCACCATAAAACTCACATTGATCAAACACCCCATGACCCAATTTATTAAGTTCACTTGAAACCCCAGGTAGGTTAGAAGCATATGAAGGTACATCTAACTGATTTTGTCATAAGCTTTAGATAAGTCAATTTTCACTACTGCTCCTTTGCTTCTTCTTTTTTAATTTTATGCTATGAATAGTTTCTTGAGCCACTCCTATTGCCTCATGAATCTGTCTCCCATCCAAGAATTGTGGTGAAGTAAAATTATAAGTGTAGACATGAACGAATTCCTCTAGCCCAATAATGGGTCTAGCCACAACAGATACATTCTATGGAAGATTTCCTTATGTTAAAATCAATCAAGAGGGCCTACCTCTTGGTTGCTTATCCTATTTTATGAAGTCTTCACTTGATCTCTCCAACAATCTCTCGCTTCCTTCTTCAAGTTCCTGAAACAAGTGAACAACAACAACACACAAACATATTAATAGGAAAATTGCAATTCAACCTACTTAACGAGTCAAGAAGCATTAATACATGGATATGTAATATTACAAAACATGTAGGAAATCAATCGATAGTTGCATATATTAATATCAAAGAGAGTTTACAACCATTTGTCTTGATGTCGCAGTCTTCCTCTGAGAAGACTAGGTTCCCACACACTTCTACTAGCATTCCATGATGGCTTCAAACAACAATAGTTTAAAGGCTCTTCCCTTTAGGCTTCAATCCAAACCAAACACACTTCTCCCTTAAAAAAATAGATGGCTACAATTAGTAATACCTTGCTTGTCTAATCCAAAATAGTATACTCACACTCAGCCAAAACTCTAATTATAACCCACCCTAGTTTGTGCTTGGGAAGAAGGGAGGTTTATATAGGAAATATGGATGGGAGATGGATCCTCTTCTCATGGGAGAAGGACTTATCCCTTGAGGTAGTTCCATCATTATAGGGGAAAGGAGCCCAAACTGTCATTGTCGACCCCATTCGGCCAAACCATTTACCAAACTTCTGTTACGGAGCTTCTAGAACTGGAAGCTTCGGCTCTAATTTAAAAAAATTTCTATAACAGGACCAACGTGACTGAAACACATGTCAGTCACTCCAGTCGATGCGAGGAGTAGTGCTAATCTCTACACATCAGGACGGGGGAGACAAAGGCCATTAGCGTCAGTCTTGTAAATTGGGAAAAACAAAAGTTTGAGGGGAAATGGTGTAAAAGGGAAATGATCTACTCATGAAGAGGGACATAATGGGAGTTTATTCATGAAGGAAAAGCATGCGGGATTCACTCTAGAGGTCCTCTAGGATCAACGAACGGGGAGTACAGGGACAGTGACAAAATGTTGTGTAATAGATGCCCCCTAAAGCGTGAAGGCCGAGTTGGAGTGAGGGATGAAATGCTTTATAAATTTGTGCGGGGAACTGGTCTGCCATCGGAAAACCTACAAGAAAGTAAATATACATATAAATAAAATGAGATCTCTATCAAATGATACATGCATCGTGGTATGGACATGACCATCCAGAGAATGATCATGTAAATGGATCCAGGTATGGGTGCAACCATTCGTCAAAGAGGATCATAATGAAACCAAGGTATGGTCACAACCATACAATAATGAGAAGGATCACATATGATAACTCATGGTCTGGTCGCAGCCAACCATCTAAAAGAGACATGCATATCATAACAACCATGTCACACCACTTCGCAACCTAGACATGTGTGATCTGAGTCCAGGGTCTTGCGCTCCAACACGACCCGATCAATGATATGGATCCTAGCATGCAAATAGATGTTTTGACGTCGAACATGCGAGAAATTCGCTTGATTACCAGTCAATGTTGTAAACTGTTAACAAGCACGAGAGAAACCACTAATAATGACAATGGTCCTCAAGGTACTATCAGCACAATTCGCGGAATGTGAACAAAGGAACTGAAGTCGAACACCCGTGAAATCACTCGATTGAAAGCCAATGATGTGAACTTGTCATCGAGTGCGAAGAACTTGCCATTGGGGCATGCAAGCTCTAAGGTACTGGAAGGGAGTCTCTCAGTCAACTTCCTGGATAATGAGTTGAAGTTGATGGAAAGAGACTGTGTCGAAGGAGGGCCATAATGATTTTGGATGATACAAAGAATCAAAAGTAAGTGTAAATGCAGAAAGACGACTGTTGAACATATCGGCAACACAACTGGAATTTTGGTAGCTTTTGGATCCATAGGATCGGTGGTCATGATGATGTGGTAGAGACCAAATGGAAGGCAAAAATGAATGACCCAACCCAGGAAGGTCAACGATACAAAGGAGGATATCCCAAACCGACATGAAGCAGAAAGTATCATGTTCAAGAGTGAGCTGCCAACATGACTGATAGATTTCCAAATTTTCCCCCACCATTTCTGGCAAGTACCCCAATTATTTTTTAATTGCAAGCTCGAAGGGGATAACATATGCTTGCACTGTAAGTTCATCCTTCGGACTAATCCGACCTCGTAAGTTTAAGGAGCCCTAGGAAGGAGAAGCTCATGTTCGTCATGGTGACGAATCTAATGTCATTTAATAGTTTAACGAGTTCAACAAGGGTGTAACTCGGTATCTTTTTCATGTTTAGAGAGTTTGAGAAGACATGAAAAAGAAGACTCCACATGGTCCTTTTCATATGTTTGTGTCTCTCAAGCCCGAAAAGGTAGAAAACAATACATGAGAGAACCACTTGACCATTTCAGTCAAGGAGTACCTTTTTTGTAAATAGTGCCTCCCAGCCCGAAAAGGGGTAAACTTATACTAGGTGCATGACATTTAACATCCATTAACGAGTTGAAACGATAAGGGCTTGACCATATTTTCGCTTTTAAAGGGTCAGAAAACAGCTTGAAAGAAGACCCCTCATTTTATTCTCTTTTATGAGTCAAAAAGGAAAAAATACTTGGCAATCTTTTAATTTGATTTTTACGAGTTGAGAAAAGAGTTGAAACATGACTCGGTCTGGAGGAACAAGTGGTATAAAGGGTAGAAACTAGTTTCAGAAATGGAGGAACTGCTCAAAACATGTAATGGTCAAGAGGCTGGATAACAAAACCACTCATCACTGTGGTCCCTCACGAAAGGAAAACAACCAAGTGAAATCTTATGATCGACCAAAGAGATGGTGGCAATGGAATGAAACAACCAAGGCTCATCTAACATAAATTATCTAATAAAAATGGAAAGCACGAGATGTAAATTTGGCATGGGTTCATTTTTACACAAGCTTGAACCATGGAGAACTCTGCTTGGATTCGCTTTCATGTTTACACAAGCTTGAAACGAAAAACTATGCTTGCTATAAGTTTGCATGCCCCCGTCATAATGACTTAATCGAGGTACATGCCCCCCAAGCTTTATTTCAACCAACAAGGTGGATGGAATGAAGGTTCACTTTCGAGATCTTGGAAAGATTCGACTAGGATTTTACGAGATCTTAATCAAAGACTTGATTTGGAAAAGGGAGTTGTTTCATTTTTTAATGAGGTTGACATAGTGAAAGAACTATCCTCGAACATCTGTTTCATTTTTTAACGAGATTGACACAAGAAAAGGAACTATGCTCATACTCCTTGATTCATTTTTTAACAAGCTCGACACAAGACAAAGAACTATGCTCACGCCCTTTGTTTCATTTTTTAACGAGGTTGACACAAGACCAGGAATTATCCTCATCACTCTTTGTTTCATTTTTTAACGAGGTTGAAACAAGACCAAGAACTATCCTCATAACATTTGTTCATGAACCATATGATAACATGGTGCCCAAGAGGTCTTCACTAGATGGAAAAACCATGCTCTGGGAGGAATACATGTCAATTGGTACCATAGACAGATTAGGTTCCAATGCCCCCAGTACATAATGTACTATACCATATGTGTGATCATTAGCAGATGCAGAGACAGAATGGGTAGTCACATAATTGACCTATGGTGTGGAAGTTACTGCTTGCAAACAAGAGCCAATAGGGGACGAGGATTGCAAAGGATGCACTTGGTGACCAATGAATGATAGTTGAATAATAGTCACCATTCTCCCTTCATGTGGAAAATAAACCACATGGAAAAGCGAAGAAATAAGAGCTCCCATGATATAAACATAGTCACATCCAAGGAGAAGATTGAAATCTAAGGGTCCTTGGACTACCATCACATCTATATAGACAGTCTTTCCTCCTAAAGTAATAGGGAACTTTGGAAGGATCCCTAAGGGCTAACTGGTTCCTCCGTTGAAAGCCAAGATATTCTGGGTGACAGGCAGAAATTGCGGGGAACCCAAAGCTTGCCAAGTAGTAGAAGACATGATGCTAACAGACGTGCCTTCATCTAATATAGTGCCAGGTACTACCATATTATAGGCTTGTACTGTGATCTGGAAAGGCACATAAGATGGGAGGTAGAAAGCAGTCAAGTGACTCCAATTGAAAGAAACAAAAAAACTACTTTGTGGGGGTATCATATGATTTCCCCCATGCTGTACAGAAATAGGAGAAGGACTCTCCTAAATAACTGGGATGGGAGGGTCATGCTTCGATTCATGAGAATCTGAGGAAACGAGAAGAAAATGAGCAGTATGGTCACCACTCTCTTCTAGAACAAAGTGAGCAACTGGTGGTAGAACCAAGTCGACACTCTTTTCGACCAATGGTTATTCAGGAACAAACACAAGAGAGTCTCACTTAAGAAGAGTAGGACGGGCAAGAGATGAATCCAAGTTAATCTCTTTACCAACTGGGAAAGGGGCAGAAGACAACCTTTGATAACCAACAGGAAGTTGGGGTTGAGGAGCTGTAAGGTTTTCCAAAACTTTGGAAGCTTTATCCATAAGAGGATAAAGGTGAAAAAGATGCTCTCCTTCACATAACCTACAAGGGAATCTAATATTTCCCTTCTTCTTACCATCACTAGTTGAAGGTGTAACATTGACATGATCTCCAGAGGTCGATTGGGATGGTCATTTCAGGTTTTGAGACCATACCTCTAAGAGTCTCGGAATGTTAGGACAGTCTCAAAGGAGATGGTCACCCTTACATAGCCTGCAAGGTTATTTTACCTTCCTCGAAGGATCAAAATGTTTTTTGACGGGGAATGCATTTGGAGTAACAGTCGCATGGCTAGCGTCTCACTTATCTAAATTCTTCTTCTTCGTCTTCTTCTTCTTCTTCTTAGCCTCCTGGTTACTGGATTTCAAACTTTCACCAAGTGAAGTAGAAGAAGAGGGTGAACAAATGGGGGAAGAAGGCGAGGGGTCAACCTTAGAATCATCGTGACATGATTTGAATGAAGGAGACAACAGGGAAGGAGTTGGGACACTTAGGATCACCGAGGTCAAAAATAACCAGACATGTAAACCAATGGTTAACCCAGGGAGGGACAACATTTCCATATAAGGACCACCAACATTCCCAAAAGAAGGAAAAGGACTAGGATTCCCATCCAAGGGGAGCCCTTGATTGGTAGACTCTAGAAATGTTGCCATTGGAAACAATCCTAAAGAAACACTACGGAAGATAAATTTAACTAGGAATATTTTGTGGGCAGTTAACTTTAAGACATTGAAACAAAATTGTACCTTTTCATGTTTTAAGAGTCGAGAAAAGGATGAAAGATGACTCTAGTCACTTTCGGTGTTAACGAGCTCGAAAGGACAAGAGCTCGAATGATCTTTTAAGTTTAATGAGTCAAAAATATCGAATGACTGCTCTGGATGATCTAGGTAGAAAGGATTACCAGGCAACCATGAACTGTAGAATACCTCTCAGTGAACCGAGAAGTACGGGCAGGAAATCTCCCTGAATGTTGTGTTGGGTGTATCACATTTGCAACGCAGATGACTCGACTTCCTATAGATAAAGGATTGCAGCCTAGAGGGGTCTCCTGTTGTATACTCGACGGTACAGGGAGCACAAATCCATACTAGCACTGTCTAGTGTCAAAGCTAACGACAACTATTAGAAGATGTTGAAACATGTCTCTAGCCTAGACCTCTAAATGTGAGCGTTAAGTTTCATTGCTTCCTTAGGTTAATTCGATACATTTTAACAGTTGATCTTGAATTACGTTTCAATTACAAGGCCCTACTACTGTCATCTGACAAAATTCCTACATGCAACTATATGAGAAAATAAATATTTGTCTTCGATGAAAGTTATCACTAATTGAGAGATAGAGAGCACAAAATTAATGCGACAATCAAAGAATGAAATCTTTCACTAAGATATGTCCTAAATGCACTTAATCTTCCCTTAACAATAAAATAAGATTCATTTCATCTCAAATGCTTATGATGATGAAATTCTAGCTTCTCAATGACGCTACTAATGTAATATTTTCGCTTAAGTAAACTAGAATGACGTTCTTCTTTTCATAAAGTGAAAAATGAATCTTTCACATAAATCACTTTAAATGAAATTTTTCACAATTCTGAATAAAAAGCATCAATCAAATCCAAAGCATGATAAATGAAACTAAAAGCAACTTCTTTCCTTAATCAAACAAACCAAACACATAAATGCTTCAATTGAGAAACCAAGCAATGTAATCTAGGCTTGGAAAGAGAAAAGAGACACTCAAAATAAGAGAACAAACGAGACTCTTTCAATCATTCAATTGAAAACAAAGGATCCTAGTCACTTCTGGGAGGAAGAAGAGACTTTGAGGGTCAAGACACACTAGCACTGGAACGGAAGAAATTTTGATTTTTTTCTTACCCCTGAGACTGAAGCGACTTTTGGGCCAAAAGTGGCACCGATCGACATGACTGACCATTACTACAACTAGCGTTGATGGCTGATTGGAGTGAATTTTTTGCCAAAAATAGCGTCGATCGAGGGATTCAAAGAAAAAATAAAAAAGAACTTCACACAGTGCCAAACTTAACACATCAAAGGGTGGGCTAAACCAAGCAAGCTAAGTGAATCTTTCTAGTTACGGAGAAGACAGTCCAAAAGGCTTACGGGGTCGATATCATGAGAGCAAAACACATTGGCCACGATTGGGGACAAACCCTAATCTTCACTTATAGGCATCGACGCAACTGCCTAACTGACAACAAGCACCAGAGGCTGATTGATGCAACTGTTCCTTAGCGATTCACGTTGGTCGGCGCGACTGTCAGTGGATTAAGCATGCTGGCCGAGGTGACTAAGGAAAAATAAAAAATAAAAAAAAAAATCAAAATAGGGACTAGATCTGCTACTATGAATTTTAGACTTAGGCCAGTAAGCAGGAGAAAAGAAATAGAACCAAAGGGAAAACATGAAACTAGAAAAGTTCTCATGAAATCATGAAATCCAAAACAAACAAAAGGATTGGGATCCCCAGCAAAGTTACCAATCTGTGGTGAAGTAAAATTATAAGTGCGGACACGAACAAATTCCTCTAGCTCGATAATGGTTCTAGCCACAACAGGTACATTCTATGGAAGATTTCCTTAGGTTAGAATCAATCAAGAGGGCCTACCTCTTGGTTTCTTATCCTGTTTGATGAAGTCTTCACTTGCTCGCTCCAACAATCTCTCGCTTAATTCTTCAAGTTCCTAAAATAAGTGAACAACAATAGCACACAAACATAACAATAGACAAATTGCAATTCAACCTACTTAACGAGTCAAGAAGCATTAAGACATGGATATGTAATATTACAAAACATGTAGGAAATCAATCGATAGTTGCATATATTAATATCAAAGAGAGATTACTACCATTCGTCTTGACGTCACAATCCTCCTTTGACAAGACCAGGTTCCCACACACTTCTGCTAGCATTCCATGATGGCTTCAAACAATAATAGTTTAAAGGCTCTTCCCTTTAGGCTTCACTCCAAACCAAACGCACTTCTCCCTCAAACAACTAGATGGCTACAACTAGTAATAGCTTGCTTGTCTAATCCAAAATAGTATACTCACACTTAGCCAAAACTCTAGCTATAACTCACCCTAGTTTGTGCTTGGGAAGAAGGGAGGTTTATATAGGAAATATGAATGGGAGATGGATCCTCTTCTCATGGGAGAAGGACTTATCCCTTGAGGTAGCTCCATAATTATAGGGGAAAGGATCCCAAACTTTCATCCTCGACCCCATCTGGCCAAACCATTTACCAGACTTCCGTTATGGAGCTTCTAGAGCTAGAAGCTCTAGCTCTAATTTTAAAAAAAATCCATAATAGGACCGACATCACTGAAACACATCTCAGTCACTTTGGTCGGCACGAGGGGTAGTGCTAATCTCTGCACATTGGTGCGGGGAAGACAAAGGCCATTAGTGTCGATCTTGTAAACTCGGCAAAATAGAAGTTTCAGGGGAAATGGTGCAAAAGGGAAATGATCTACTCATGAAAAGGGACATAATGGGAGTTTCTTCATGAAGGCAAAGCATGTGGGGTTCACTGTAGAGGTCCTCTAGGATCAAAGAACGAGGAGTACATGGATAGTGACAAAATGTTGTATAACAAGAAACCAAATTGTTCTTTTGAGATATGCTTGGATAGTAGAGGCTTCAATTTGACATTAATCGCCTTTGCTATAATTTTCTACATACATTTGCATGAAGAGATCGGTCTAAAAACCTTGAAAGAGCCTGGGTCTTCCTTTTTGGCAATAAGGGCTATAAAAGTGGCATTAAAAGGGGCATAAGTTGCTCCTTTTATTCTGGATTATTCAACTACTTCAGTCAATTCATTGCCTATAGTCTCAAAGAAGTGTTGAAACAACTCCACTGTCCAACAATCTAGTCCTGGACACTTGTCCTTTGGCATTGATTTTATGATTCCTTCGACCTCCCCTCTTGTGACTTCCCCCATGAGCTCAACATAATCATCCCCATCCATGTAGCGAGGGAAACGCTGAGTTGTCTGGATCACTTCAGCTAACGACACTTTCGTAGGTGTTGTAAAGAGGTTTTTGAAATGTCTTATTCCCATTATTTATAAATCCTCAAATGATTCTGCCTGCCTTCCCTCCTTTGATTTTAGAGACCAAATGGTGTTTGAGTTTTCCCTTCCTTTTGCATAATTTTGGAAGAATTTAGTGTTTTCATCCCCTGCCATTAACCAAATGGCCCTGCTTTTCAAGCACCATTATTCTTCTCTTGCTAAAAGGATTTTGCTCCTTTGGGTTTCCAATAACTTGATCCTATCCCTTTTTTCCAGTGTCTCGTATCCATTAGTTTCCAAGCCTTTGAGCTCATCGAGCTCCATCCCTATTCGGATAAGGATTTGATCTTCTTTCATTTTCTTGACACTGAACCATTCCATCGTGGCCTTCTTAAGGCATTTTAGGTTCTTCGTAAAGTGGTAATCTTTTTCCCCATTTTCGCTAAACCTCACTTATCTCCAGGTTTCTTTAAATAGGGTGTTATATGAATCCTCCATTAGCCAAGCTGGATTAAATTTGAAGGGAGCTTCCAGCTTTTTGGGGGGCCTATTTAGTTCTAACAAGATGAGAAGATGATCAAAATCACCTCCCTCCCCTACCCACTGACAGAACACTGGGATATTTTCCGCTACCTCCTCTCTCATGAGAAAATGATCCAGTCTTTTGGCCACCCGATCTTCCCTTGTTCTCCTATTTATCCAGGTTGGTCTTGGTTTCAATAGATTAATGTCTAGCAACTTATTTTCTCTAATGATTTTTGAGAAAAAGTCTGAGAGCAGGTCTGCTGGAGCAGAGGGGCCCCAAGCTTCCAAATTCAGTAACCAGCTTACCTGTTCCCATCTACCAGCGGGAAGATCTAGGCATCTAGCCATTGTAAGTTGATTCGGCCCCCACCTCTTCTTTCAAAAAGAAATTCTACGGCTATGCTTCCAAGTCCTTAACTACCTTTCTTCCCGTTTCAGCAGTGTCGAGGGAGAATTTTAAGTCACCCCCAATCACCAGATTCGGGTTTTCCATAAAATACTTTGAGTAGAGATTATTCCAAAATTTGACTCTCTCTTGACAAGGCTCATAAATATTGAGAATCAGTAGGTTAGTGCAGAGCTCTTAGGAGTAAACTTCTATCGCCTGGTCCAACCCCCAAGTGTTCAAAACTCTTAATTTCCGTTCTTTTACTCCCAATGCTAGCCCCCCTGAATGACCTTTGGCATCCAATGCCTGGATGTACCATCCAGGCTTTAATTTAGACAGATTTTTTAAAACTTTAGGTCTTGCACCCAACATTTCTTGAAGTAGAAGAATGTTCGGATTGTAATTGCAAATTACCTCCTTTAGAACCAATTTTTTAAGATTACTGGCTAAACCCCTACAATTCAGGGATAGAATAATCATTGGATTACCTCAGGAGGGGTTTACTATGCTCTAAGCACCTTGGATATGGACATTTGCTTTCCATATGCTATGTCCAGTTTGGCTCTCAACTGAGAGTTAGACAAGTTTGATTTCCTCCCTTTAGCCTTCCAGTCCCCTTCTTGTGGATTTTGCATTTCTATTCCACCCACCACCTCCCAAGGAGGAGGATTTTTCTCTCAGGGTCTAAGGTTGTAAGATGATTTTACAACAAGGGTATCTATAAGGTTTGTGCCTTGCTCACCCTTCCTAGTCTTTCGGTTCATATCTAGATTAGGGATTGATGTAATAATACTCTCCATCTGTTCATTTGCTATGTTTGAAATGGGAATTACAATATTCTGAGGCCTAGAGGGAATAGGCATTGATTCTAAAATAATAAAAGAAAGAGTAGGAGTAAAATGAGGAGAGGTAGGAACCAGAACCATACCCTCTTTTGGATGAGTATGGTTCCCGGTCTCCACTGCGACTGGTTCTGGTTCCTACGTTGTCTCCTTCTGCTGCTGAATTGGCTGAATTTCTAGATGACCTTCTTCCTACACTTCCATATTCTCAATTGAATCCTCCTTAGGCTTATCTATATCCATTTGATTGTCCTCCAAGCCCTTATTCGACTTTCCTTCCTTGGTCTCCTCCTCTGGTGTTTTCCCTCCCTCTGCCTTCCTCTGCTTTCTTCTTCGACTGAACCCCAACGAGCATTCTTTTGCTAGATGTCCATATTTGTGTCACCTGTGACATCTAAATGACATGGGTTCATAATCTAAATTTTAGGCATACTTGAATTCCTTGTATTGTTGATTGATTTCCTCCACCAAGCTTGTACGAGGGTTTAAGCATACCAATATTCGAGCCATCCTCTGATCTCCTGTTTGTAGAAAAGTCATGTCTTCTTCCATGAATTTGCTCAGGTGGTTGCCGATGGCCTTGAATATTGATTCGACCCAGAGAAACGGTGGTAGTATGGGCATGCGTACCCATACAGATAACTCGTCCACCCTTTCCCTTTGAGCATCAAACATGGGGTTCCATTTCTTAAAAAAAATTAGGTGCCTCCCGAAACACCAATTCGTCACCATGACCCACTCCACTAATTCTCTCTTCGCAAACTTGACCATGAACCATCCTTTCGCCATTGTTGTGACCACAAAAGCTTTGTCTAGTGCTTCCTACCAATTTTTTGAGGTCCATTCTTGAATATAGTTTGTGAAGTATTTATTACCTCTAGCCCTTCCTACCAAGGTTATTTATGCAACCTTAATGGCCTCGTCCATTTGAACATCCATTCCTAGGACCAAATTTTCTACAATTTCATTTTTCTTAATTATTTTATGTTTTTTCCTCTTCTCCCCTGCCTGCTGCTCGAGAAACCCTTCCTCCTTGTTCTGTGTGTTTTCTTGCACATTGGTTGTTGCTTCCGAGAGTGTTCCAACTCACCCCTCTTTCTTGAATATGTTGAATCCTTCGAAGATCCCTTTGCCTTCTTGGTTTGACTCTTCCACTCCTATAATCAGTACCTTGTCAACCCACTGCCCTTCCCTTCCGCTTGCAATTCCTTTCCCGACCTCTATCAACTTAGTTCCTCCTCTCTTCTTGTCCTCCTTCAGACTCTCTCCAACCACCTTCCAGCCCTATGGCGAGCCCTCTGCTATCTCTAGCAAGCTAGCAATCCCCGCCCTTGTAAATGGGTTTATTCGCAGGGCCTTATTACATCCATTTGTGTGAGGGCTTCTGTATGCATGGGTATGTCATAGTCTCAGCCCGATTTCCTCTTTTCCGGGCCCTAACCCCACCGTCTGGTAGGTGCTCGACCTTCTTGGATTTTAAACCCACAACTAATTACAATATCCTCTAACCCGCCTTAGTAAAAATGACTTAGAGGATGAGAGGGGTCATGAATTACTTGAAAACCTTCATTATCCGCTGCTCCTTGTTTCGATAGGGACGACCTCTCTTGTAGATGCTACCCTTCCCAGCTTTCCAGGTGCAACAACCCTAGACTTTCCTCTAGGATTCCTAAGGTTTTGATCTACTTCTGAACCTCCTTTCTTCCTCCCTGAACATCTAGTTGGACAAACATACCTCTCTATATTTTGGTCCATTACCTCCAGACCCTAGACCAACAGTATGTCCCTAGGTTTGAGGTCCAAATCAATAGCATCGCGCTATTTGAGCATCTTCTTCCTTCTTGTTCCTTGTTAACTTCTTAGCGACGAAAACATCCCTCTCTGCTCCAAATTCAGGCGCGTGCTGTGGGTAAAGGATGAGAACGCATCTCTAATTAACCCTGAACTCTGTTTCGCCTATTGCCATTCTCTACCTTAGTTCATGGGCTTATGGTGATTCCTACACCAAATACCGTTCACACTTGTCGCCTTCCACCTGTCCACCTCTGTCCTCCTGTGCCTGATAACCTTGAGCCTGCTGATGCCATCTGGTTGCTTCTCGTACCACCTCCCTGTCAACGTCTTGCCTCTGCAGGCCTCACGCCTGCAGTCAGTTCCCACAGTTCTCAAACCCTAGTTCCATCGCACTCTCGTTGTTCAAGAATTGAAATCATTATTTTATAGTTATAAAACAAATTCTTGTTTCATATTCTCGCTCGCATTAAGAAATTAATTTCAATTCAAATTTTTAGAATTTAAAAACCTTTACAATATTCTTTTACAGATTATATCGAATACCAGTTGCACCAGTTAGGATTCCCTCTGGTGATTATACTTTGTATATTTGTATATAATGCCTCTAAATAATATTGTAGGCCTTTTAGAAAGACCTTTAACGCTTTCTTTCTCGTAAGGGAAATGTTTTTTTGGCTAACGAAACCGCTAAACCTATCAAGAACAACAAACCAAATAGCTTGGGTTATTTAAAGATCCTTGGTCTTGATTGTTTCCTCTTGTTTACAAGTGGTCATTTTTGTGCATCAACATGTCCTCAAGAAGAAGGCACTTGGCTCATGTGTCTTAACTTTTGAACTATTAACAAAATACCAATCAAGGATAAGTTTCCCACTCCCATCAATGACTCCCTTTTAGATGAGCTCAAAGGCACTCAATTATTCACGAACCTTAATCTCATCTTAAGCTATCACCAAATTTGCATGAAGGGGGAAGATCTTCCCAAAACTACTTTTGTAGTAATGTAGGCCATTATGAGTTCTTCATGATGCCCTTTATCCTTTCAAATACACCTTCCACCTTCCATAATCTCATTAAAAGATATTTCAATCCTTTCAATATTTTTTACTTGACTTTTTCATTGACATCTTGATCTACAATAAAACTTGACGTGCCAATGTCACTCATGTGTATTAGGTCTTACAACTACTTATTAATCGTCAACTATTTCTTGATAGGCCCAGATGTGTCTTTGTGTCTCTAAAGTGAAATATTTAGGCCATATTGTTAGTCATGATGGTGTACATGTGGATTCAAAGTAAATTGAAGTGATGAAATATTGGCCCCATCCCAAAACTCTTAAATGTTTAAGAGGTTTTCTTAGTCTCATTAGTTACAAGATTTTATAAGGAAAAATGGTAAGTTTGTAGCTCCCCTCACAACCTTGCTTTGAAAAATGTTTTTTGTTGGAATGACAATGTAGAAGAAACCTTATAGGTTTTGAAAAATGCCATGTAAAACACTACTACTTTCTCTGCTAGAATTCATTAAGGCCTTTGTCTTGGAATGTGACATTTTTAGTAAAGGGATTAGAGCAATAATTTTCCAAAAGGGATGATCATTTTCCTTTATTGGTAAACAACCTTGTGAGATACACTTCGAAAAATCAACTTATGAAAAAATAATCACTATATTACATGCTATAGACATTTGGCATCTGTACCAACATAAGCAATATTTCAAAATTTAAAAAAATCATTGTCACATGAAATACTTCCTAAATCAATGGATTCTATTCCCTAAGAAATAGAAATGGGCCACCAAAATGTTCAAATATGGTTGTGAAATAATTATAAGAAGGGAAATGAGAATGTGGTATCAAATCCTCTCTCTTGATTACATGAAGAAGGTGGCTCCCTTTTTTCACTCTCCTTCATAATATCATACTGGTTGAATGTTGTTCATAAAGAATGGTTAACATATCTCAAAGATTACTTGTATGATACAATAACTTCAAGTGGGACCCCATGCATAACAGGGCCACACTTGGAAAAACAAAGAGCTTCACTATAAATAGAATCTTTATTTAAACAAGTAGTCAACATTTAAATCAACATTCTTATCTAAATTCCACTCCTCTCTAATAACAAGCAATTCAAGATTCCATAAAATGTATGAATGGAATAAATGCTCATTTTTTAGGGTAGGAATGAAGAAGGACATCCACATCATTGTGGTAGAATGTGATCTTTTCCAATGACACAAGGAAGAAATAGTGGATCCTCCAAGTGAACTACAACCTTAACCCATTCTGCTAGTTGTATGGATTGACATTTCCATGGATCTCATTACAATGCTTCCCAAAATTTGCAAGTAATCCATCATCGGGTCATACCATAAGTGCATTTCTCCAAATTGGCACACAATTTGTGTTGTCGCAGGGTTTGGAGGACCTATCGAATATGGTGTAGGTGCTCTTCCCAACTTTGGCTGAAGATCAAGATGTCATCCAAATACACTACCACAAACAAGTTGGTGAAGTGATCCAGGTGGATGTTGGTGGCCACCCACCTATCCCATTTGGACCCCCGCAACTGTCTCTTTCAGTTTTTCAGTTTCCGCAATTGTAGCACAATTTACTATTTTTAGCAGTTTTTTCGGGTCCTGAACTTCCGGAGCCGTTTTGAGGCCCTAAACGACGTTTTTTGGGAAATCTGGGGGCAACATGGGTCCATGGACCGATGTTGCCCTTCCCAAAGTGGTAGTTCTCGGATAGATCTTTCTAACGAGCTATCATACGCGTCAAACGGAGATCGTATGCCAAAGTTACGACCCCGGGAAATTGATGTACCAATTTACCCAAAACGGGGCCCACAATTTGGCGTTTCATCTTCCAAGGGTCGGTTTTGGAATGTGAAGGGTTTTCCATTGTTTCTCAATAATAAATAGGCCTTCGAGCCTCATTGTAACACAAGTTCGGAACAGTTCAGAGACATGTAGCCACACATCTCTTCTCAGAGATAAGCTACCATAGTCCTAGCTGATTATTCCCAATTCTGGTTGTAAGCATATTTCGGTATTTTCCATTAATGAAATGAAGTGTTATTTCCGCTGCATCTCTCTATTTATGGTTATTGCATCTCTGTATTTATGGTTATCTCTGTAATCTATTGCGTTCCTGTTTAAATCCGGATCATGAAGGGCCTCAAGATGTTATCCATCAGCCTCATGAAGGTTTTCGGGGCATTCTTCAACCCTAAAGGCATGACCAACCATTTGAAAGGGCCCTCCTTGGATTTGAAGGTAGTCTTCCACACATTAGAGGGTTTGATTGGTACCTGGTGATAATTGGACTGGACTTCAAGTCAATCTTGCTTAAATATTTGGCCCCATTGAGCTGGTCCAAAAGGTCATCAATCTGTGGGATTAGATACCTATTATAGACAATGATCTTATTCAACCCCTGATAGTCAATACCGAGCCTCCAGGTTCGTCCTTCTTTTGTACCAACACGGTCGAGCTCCCACAGGGCGATAAAATTGGCTTGATGTGGCGTTTCTGCAACAACTCTTGAATCTACCTCTTGATTTCATCATTCTCTAGAACAAAGCATCGGTAGATCTCTCCATTGGGTAGTGGCCCACCAACGGTTAGATCGATGGAGTGCTTGACCTGACAGTGTAGGAGTACCCTTGTGGGTGAGGTGAAGATGTCCCTGTACTCCTCCATGACCTTGTCCATCTGTTGCTATTGTGTGGAGGATCCTTGTCTGGAGGCTATGGATGTGGCCACAATCTTCTTTCTTTGAGGGTGAATCATAAGGAAGACAAATTTCTCGGTCTGGGAAATGATCTTACTACATTGTTTAGCGCAGATCAAAGAAAAGGCGATAGGTGATGCTACATCAAGGATCCTGTACAATTTCTAACCCAAAGTAATACTAACATAACGAGGTTTAGATTCTTATACAACATGATGTTTCAATAGGTATGTATGACCTAATAAAACATCACAAAATTCCAAAGGGGAAACATCGCACAATACCTCATCTGCAAAGGGCTTGATGCTATAAGGAAAGTGACACTGCTGATTGACATGGAGATATCACCTTTGGTGGGGCCAGTCGTTGGTGTATGACTGTGGGTGCAACGTTGTTGGTAGCTTCAATATCTTAATGAACTTGGTTGAGATCAAGTTCTTCTGGATCCCATTGTCAACGATGAACTGCACCGATGAACCCGTTACCCACATCTACGAGTGGAAGAGGCACCCCCCTCCTTTAGATCCTCAAGCTTGCAGCTTCAAGGAGTTGTCCTAGGGGGGTGTGACTTGGATTTACCTTTTGGCCTTTGGCTTGGGGGTGCGTTTTCTCTGCTTTGGGTTTGAAAATCCAAAGTCTCACTTCTTCTGCTTGAATTTCTGCTCAATCTTGGAAGGATATTTGTATGATGCACCAAGCGAGGAGATGTCTAGGAACTCCATTTCCTCCTGAATGTATTTGTGCAAACAACTGTGGTACTTGAGCACCATATGTTTCTCAGAATATTTAATACCCAACTTTGTGTGTAGGGTATGGAAAAGATTTGTCAGCTCATGCACGTATTGCTCCCTTTGTTGCCGCATCGTAGTCCATTGTATGTACATGTTGTCATAGCTCCCAACAGGGTAATATTGTTCCTTGACAACATCTCAGAAATAGTTCCAAGAGGGTATGGTTAAAAACCGAGAGAGTTCCTTAGCCTATCTCTCATAGTAAGTTTCCCACTAGTCCTTGACATGGGGGGCAACTTTAAGCAATGCAAAAGTAATCTTCTCCCCGTAAGAGAAACTATGGACTGAAAAATAACCTTCAAGCAGATTTAACCATTTATTACGCCGTAAGGCGTTCCCCTTTGGGAGAAACTCCCCAGCTGCCCACCTGTCCTCACTGTGCACCATTCGATGTCTTGTTAGACGATTGAATTACACTCCTCCATTGATTTGAAATACACTCACATCTGCTGATTGTGACCGGCTAGAAACTTGTGAAGACCACCGACGGTTGTAACTGCCTCTGGATTCATCTTGCCCAGCGGTTATAACTGGTTATGGATTCATCTTGCGCAACGGTCATCTGGATCCGTCTTTCCCAATGACGATTTAGTAGAAGCAAAGCAGCGAATCTGTTGTAAATTACAGTAACAAAAGAACGAGCGTCGTTCATGTCTCTACTCTTCAAGGAAATTACAGTAACAAAAGAACAAGCGTCGTTCATGTCTCTACTCTTCAAGGATATATACGTATATATTTACGCCGTAAAGCGTTCCCCTTTGGGAGAAACTCCCCAGCTGCCCACCTTTCCTCACTGTGCACCATTCGATGTCTTGTTAGACAATTGAATTACAATCCTCCGTTGATTTGAAATACACCCACATCTGCCCATTGTGACCGGCTAGAAACATGTGAAGACCGCTGACGGTTGTAACTGCCTCTGGATTCATCTTGCCCAGCGGTTATAATTGGTTATGTATTCATCTTGCGCAGCGGTCATCTGGATTCGTCTTTCCCAATGACGATATAGTAGCAACAAAGCAGCGAATCTGTTGTAAATTACAGTAACAAAAGAATGAGTGTCGTTCATGTCTCTACTCTTCAAGGATATATACGTATATATCTCTTTGTTGTCTTTTCTTGTGAATGCCCTCAGGTATATATCTGTATATAGTATATATCTCTTTGTTGTCTTTTCTTGTGAATTCCCCTGATGAAGAAATGGCCCCTGGTAAATAGGCTGAAAGAAAAATTAAAATTACTAAAGAATCTGACCAGAGAGATGGTTCGATTCAAGTAACGTCAAGCTTCCAATCTCACCATGAAGAGATCTTGATAGATGTTCCAGCTTAGATCTAACCCATATATTATGAGATTTTTTGTCAAGCTTTCACCACTCCAAAGAAATGGTCATGCTCAGTTTATTTCTGGCCAGGTATAGTTCACTGAATTGTCTACAATTATGCTTCTTGTGAGTGCGTTTACACTCAAATTTAATTTCGCAACAGTAAGAAGGTGACCAATTTAATTTCGCAACCGTCAGAGGTGACCAACAGTAGCTGGTATGCTTCCTTTGAACGACTTTCCGCTGATATTTCAAACCTCCAAATTAATTAAATATCCTATTTATGGAGGAAGCGTTTCAATGAGATTATTTAGGCTCATATCCAGCTTTCCGAGTTTTCTCAACACTCTTATTTTGGGAAGAATTACGCCGTAGAGATTATTGTTTGCAAGAAGGAGATTAGTAATCCAATGTGTAGAACTTAGAGACGTTATTTAGTATGAAGGTTGTGAAGAGGTTGTTCTGCAACCGGACACATTGTAGTGAGACGCCTTCTTGTAGAAGGCGGGTGATGTTCCACTCAAGCGATTGCCACATATGATCGTGTCTTGATTGGATCTAGTTGTGTCTCTCAACGAACCTATGAACAATTTCGTGTTTCTTGAAACGCAGACGTGGTCACTGAAACGAAATATTTTCATTTTTGCCATTTTTGTCAGTGTTTTTAGTTGGAACCTTGCCGCATCTTCAATGTTTTTAAATAGTTCAAATCAACAATCTTAAATTATGGTTTTTATATTGAAAATTTGAATATGTTTTTATTAATAATGTTTTTTGGTTGGTAACATGATTTTTAAGATGACTAATTAGCTTTGTATTGAGCACTAGTTATTTTAAGTATCTAAATCGTCATTTTTTTCTTTTTATATAATATTTTTTAATTATTTAAAAT